>JACXGJ010014696.1:0-14466 GCA_016801105.1 Esox niger
AGTTTTATCATAATCATGTATACTTTCTGTGTTTCCTCACTGGCGTGGGCTAGTGTTTTCATTTATGTCCAGGAGATTTCTATTGATTTCCGCTAGTCTTTGTCAGAGTAGCTTCTCATTTTGGTAATTTGTATGGTATAGAACATATTCTGCTAATGTCTTCTGTAAAATACATTATGTTAAATTTGGCCCTGCAAAACATTTTTACACTTGTTCACAGCTGTAAACTATTACATTACACTAAACTTATTATGGCTTCATTATGAAAAGTTTTTCTACGACAATGGAAGGATATCTTAATCTGGTTCTGGGTGAGTCATGAACAAATTGCTCCTCTAAATATAAACAGATGTAAAGTATGCTCATAATTTAACTTTTTATACCCAGACTGAACAACTTTAGCTTTAGGGGGAAGCTGGAGAGGAGTGGCTACATTTCTAGGAACATGTGGTAGTTGGAACTTCCATACGGTTTTGGTTTACTTGTAAATAACACTGTACACAAAAATATTCAATGGGTCTTCACTTTAGTATTGTGTTGACGACAGCATATTCCCTCTTTAGAAAACAAGTATATTCTATATGATGTCTGGACATTTTAACAGGTTGTTAACAGGTTGTTATTAATATTAAAATTAATATGAAGGTGGATTATTTGACGCTTGCTATTTGCAAGTCAATTAGATCCAATTTAATCCAATTTACTTACAAATAGACTAAGCTGATAGAGACAGTGTGACAAGTGACTGTGTGTGATACAACTGCTCATGCAAGTTTAGTACAACATTTTTATTATTTGACTAATAATGGTGTCCTCTGAAAAAGGTAAGCTTTGTTGCAGGGACAATGTTTGGTCCCGGTTTAGCCCTGATGAAGAGGGATGTTTCATTTTTAAATGAAAACTCTGTCTTGTCTGACTCACTGGTGACTAGTGTTCAGTGACTAAACATTACTTCAATCGAAAGGAAAACGACTGAGGTCTGCTTCATATTAAGAAACTACAATCATCTTCTAAACTCAGACTCTGTCATAACCAAGTCCACGTTCGCATAAAAGGACATTAATGCCTTTAGGTGGGGTGGCATGGATTTGTCAACAGCATCTGTGCTTGGTAAATGTTAAGAATCTGGGAGTTTAATTTGGTACTTCCAAGATGTTTTTGATACTTGTAAAACAGTGCATGAGGATACTTTATCTATTTAACTGGTTTCACCAAAATACATTTAGATATTTTGATATGAATCAGTTAGCAAATGTTACATGTTTTAAGCACTCATTGTGATAGTCAATCATATTTAATATATGAGGAAAGAGTTGTGTAGGTCCTTTTAAATAATGCTCAAAGCCCTCCTGCTCCTAACATGTTTCAGACAGATGGAAAAGGCATCTGAGCCTTTGGTTATTTATGGAATTAGCTCACTTATATCAAACAGCCGACTTCTCTAAATGTGTATTTACTATAGAGGATCCGTAAGCAACAAGGCTGTTTCATAGGAAACCCTTGGGCATTTAAATCATATAACAACTATTTCCTGTAGTTTCATAATATAAAAGTTAAATTGCAGTATACCAAAAAGTAATTTTCCTTTTGTTCTTGACTAACATGTGTGCGCAAGCACATACACGTGCGTGTGCATGAACATGCAGTTACACATGTGTCCCGGTTTGGGGGTTTAAAAATTGGTCACCCTAGGTCAAAATAACATTCTGAAATTGTAAGCCTGTTTGAAAAACAATCCTGTAATTTAAGTCTGTTGGGATGGAACTTTTGGCCTGCTTTGTGATGTAAAATGTGATTGTAATCGACCAATACATTTTCCATTTGGCTATCAAACTATCAGTAGTATATGTAAATATCTTCACATGTGTTTTCACCACATGTTCAGAATGAAAAAGGTACAGGGACATTTTTATTTAATAGCTGCTAAGCCGAGTTATTGTAGCTGACACACATAGTATTTTGCCATCTAGCTATCTCTACTCTACAAAAAATCTCTCATCTTGTATACATGCTAGCCCAAAATTCAAATAAATGTTGGCAGTTTATGACAGTATGTTTTCTTCATCATTGCTAAAGTTGAACTTTTGTCAACTGTGTGCAGCAACAGTAACATTTCAGGGGGAACAAGTTAACAATGAGATTTTAACATTAACTAAAGACTCATGGAAGAGTGCTGCTCTTGCAAAGCAAAAACCTAGTGTAATATGTAGGATGGCCTGCTGAGCAAGCAAGCTTCAGTCTTCAGAAATCAACAAAAAACATCTACATTTAAAAAAAAATGTGTCTCTGTGTAATATGTTTTCTAGGTATTCTTTTTTGTTGACAGCAGGCTGTAGGCTGTGACACAAATGACACAATGACTATCTCACCTGAGACAATGACAGAGAGTGGGCATTTCAAAACAATATTGGGTGCTTTAAACATTCAGTATACACTACGTTCACTACATTCACAATATTTCAGTTGAAAAAAAGGCATTTTCCAGAAAGGCATTTCTACAGTTAACTTTCCAAATAATTGTTCTCTTCTGTGTAATAATACTCATGGTCAGTGGATGGCATTTGAAAATATATCTGACATCTTCATGGTATTATCTCTGAACCAGCATTTAGGTCTTCACGTGAGAGTTTTAGCACTGGCTTTAGCAAGGACACCTGTCAAAACAGGGTCCTGAGGAAAATATGTTTGTTGAAGGGAGGCTAGAAGAAAGGGCCCTCTATTGTCTGCTAGTCTGGACTCAGCCTTCGGGAGGTCATGTCAGAAAAATAAATCAGTCTGCCATGGCAAGTATTTCTCTAATTGATTCCACTTGTGCTTGTAATCTGGCTAACACCACTCTGCTGAATAAAGCTTTATTGTAGTGGAGGTGGATTTGGGGGCATATATGAACTGGGTCTTCTCACATTTTACAACGAGCCACAAAAGCTGCACTACAAGCAGCAACCTCCAAAATTATTCAAACCAGCTCAAATTTTTCCGAATTACATATGGTAGATTGAAATATCATTCATTTCACATTTCATTTTAAAACACTGACACTCAAAATCTATTATTTTGTGATGACATGGTTTTATGTTGTTGTAAAAAAATGATATTATTCTGTAGCCTTTTCATATTTTTTGGATTTGTTTGACTTTTTAATTAACTACTGTAAAATGTTCTTTTGTCTTAATTTTCCTTCAGATGTGACAGCAACTTGAATGGTTCACAGGTGGAAGCCAATGGTTTTGTTATTGTGTCCTAGTTAAGGCAATTTCATTAATTCAATATTTTTCAACATAAAACTAATAGAAATAGAAGTAGAATAATACATGTTCATATTCAGTGTTTTAAAATTAAATATCAAATGGGACCATTTACCATTAATAATTCAGTAATATGAGAGAATTGGTCAGGGATTATAAACTTTTGAAAGGCACTATATATTACTGTTTAAAATATGTGCTACAAAATTGCATTGAAAGTTAAAAAGGTTTTCCAAAGAATATGTATGCAAATAAGAAAAAGTGTGAAGACAGAGGGCAAGAAGCAGCAGCTATGTAAAGAGCCTACTGAGAACATATTCAAACATAGAACATGATCTGCAAATCTGTAGAAGCTTCAGGACCTTCAATGGGAAATACCTTTTCAATTAGTCAGAATTACTTGACCTTACGACTTGGCCTAAAATAAATCCTTAAATCCACAAGTAATTCTTCAGACAAACAAGTGAGGGTTGAGCGTGGCTTGATGACACATAGCACATCTGTGTGGGATATAAGAATAAAACAAACCAAAAGGAATGATAGACCTAGCGTTAAAAACGTTTGAGGACACAGCTTTTACAACAGTGTTTTTTGAGGAATAAACAACACATTTAGGGTCACTAATTCTACATGGAAGACTTGGGAAACCAGTAATAAATAAGCATTGGCCCATGTTAACATTTCTGTTTGAAACAACAAACATGAAGTCAACTCTGCCTTGGCTTTGATTTATTTTCAGGTTCCCAAGATTCTCCCTACTAAAGAAGAAAATGGTATATGTTGTTTGGCGTGGAGAGGAATTTCAATTTAGTCTCACACATAGAATGGGTTTAAATCATCTGGGGCATGAAACAGGGTTGCTATCTTCAAGAGAAGTTGGACGGGAACTCACACTGCTGCTGAGCTTCGGCCTTACTGTGTATTTGAATTGGCCAACACAAGTGGCACCAGATTGGACCCACTTTTAAATCCAGAGAAACAAGTCAGAGAACTTGAGCCTAATGTGAGTTTTGTCATGTGAGTCAAATTTATTTTATTTTATTATTTATTATTAATTATGACAGTGAACATTGTGCTAACAATAGGATTAGTAACACCAAATAGTTATATAAGTTACATGAATGATAAACACATAGTATGTTACTTTCAACAACACCAGTTTCCTCATGGCAGTGAGACAACAATAGTAAATAAAGTTAATTAATTTAAATTAAATGCTGACAATGCTGTGTGCCTTTCTTCGGTACTGCTTCATACAGATGTCCTGGATGGGTGGGATGTCAGCTGCAAATAGATGACCCAGGGTCATAGGCATTTTAACTGTTCCTGATGTTTCGCCCTTTCCTTCCCTTGTGCTCCAATTTCATTCTCTTACCACACTTTCCTTCACATGCCACCAAATTATTCATTGCATCAGGCTTTTTCTTTGGTACAGCACTTTTTGCCCCAAATAAAACAAAACAGTGTATTTGGGGAGTGGCAACTTGTTTTAGGGCTCTGCATTCAAGCACTTGAAATGACACAGTGACGATGGGGTTTTAGTGCAGACTGTCTGTTTTTTCCCCTGATATTTTTATTCATATCATAGGAAACGTTTAGAAATTAAAGACCATTTTTTACATTGTTCCCTCATTTTCAGTTGTGAAAAGTATTTGTATAAGAAGGTAGCCATGTTTAGTACTTGGTCTCAAATCCTTTGCATGCAATTATTGCCTGAAGTTTGTGACCCATAGGCATTACCAGGCACTGGGTATTGTCTCAGATGATATTCGGCCAGGCCTGTACTGCCGCTGTCTTCAGTTCCTGCAATTGTCTATGTTATTTTCCTTTCAGTCTTGTCTTCAATACAGGAAAGATATGCTCAGTTGGTTTTAGATCAGGTAATTGACTTGGCTAGTCAAGAACTTTACAGAATTCAACCTGCTGCTCCATCAGCAGTCATACTGTACCATCATTGAATGAAAGTGAGCCAGATCCAGATGAACCCAAACCTGCCTAAGCTATAACATCATCGTTTCAGATGAGGTGATATAATTTGGATCATTGGCAGTTACTTTTTTCCCCCATACTTTTCACTCCCCATCCCTCACATACAGATTTATCTTAATCTCAACTGTCCACAACAATTTGTTCCAGAATTCTACAGGCTCTTTTATGTATTTTTTAGCAAACTGTTAACTGGCTGTTCTTTTCTTATGGCTTTCTAACAGTTTGTATCTTGTAGTGTTTACTCTGAAGTTCTATTGGTGCTCTTCTGGACATAGTAGCCTTCGATGCATCTATGTTTCACAGAAAGTATTAATTTGTCATACACTATAGTAGTGTTCCTTGGTATACCAGCCTGTTTGCCAATACTGTAGCTCCCAGTTTATACAGATGAAAAAAAGTGGCCTAACAAGGATACAGTGACCCCAAACATTGACCTCCACCTGTGAACTATTCAAGTAGCTGTCATTTTTTCTGGATGGAAACCCCACAGTTGAAGGATGATTGATCAGGATGTGCATTTAGAGGAAAGTGGGACCAAAGAGCATTCTACCGAAATTAGAGATAAAAAAAAAATGGAAGTACGATCATGCTGAAAAGCAGGTGAAGGAGACCCTATTCTACTGGTTAGCCAGCGACCCTATTCTACTGATGGGACAACCATATTTTATTGATTAACAACGACCCTATTCTACTGATGAGATAACGACCCAATTCTACTGATGAGACAACAACCCTATTCTACTGATGAGATAACGACCCAATTCTACTGATGAGACAACGACCCAATTCTACTGATGAGACAATGACCCCATTCTACTGATGAGACAACGACCCAATTCTACTGATGAGACAACGACCCAATTCTACTGATGAGACAACGACCCAATTCTACTGATGAGACAACGACCCAATTCTACTGATGAGACAACAACCTTATTTTACTGATAAGACAATGACCCTATTTTACTGATAAGACAACGATCCTATTCTACTGATGAGCCAGTGACTCAATTCTACTCATGAGACAGCCTATCTGTTTTTTACGGATGGATGTGAATGTGGTGTAGCATTTCTGTTTCTCCATTCCTTCCACTTGAATGTTGGGATGGCACATTTGGATCCAGATAAGAATTTCGGGTTCTGAAAATCGGTTTACATATACACTATCCATGTAGTATGCCTAGCATTTTGCATTCATTCCAACACAAATATTCTTTTAACTGAGTCATTTAAATGTTTTGTTTTATTTCCAGGTTAAGACAACTTCCTGATGAGCATGTCCTGTTCATTGGTGAGCCGCTGCATGAAATGGATTATTGCAATTCAAAGGAATGTGGTACCCAATTTCAAGGAAACAAGCGTTTATAGTCACTTGTGTGTGCCCTGTTGTGTTGATTTTATTCCACTGCTGCAAGAAGCCTTTGGTTTCTTTACAAGAAGCTTATCTAAAGCCTCATGCTCTATACCCTAATGGTTAAGGATGTAAACAAGTTCTCCAAGCTGCTACAAAAGCTTCCTGGTATCCAGAATTAGTGGATATTGAAAATGTTCTTACCCTGGCACATTGAATGAAAGGACAGTATGTACAGTATGTTGTATGGGCCAGTAATCACCTGGGTCTGTGCCAAGTTTGAGGTTTACTTGTGGGAGCAACCAGGACAGATAGGGGCGCCATGTGGGAGAGCGGTCAGGACGATTCTAAGGGCCCGTGACATGGGCCCAAAATAAATAATAGAACATTAGTTAAAAATATATTTCAATTATTAAAAAATTCAATTATGAATTAAAACATTAAATCATTAACTGTTGAAGCTAAACCTGCTTCACCCGAATATGTTGATGAGATGAAGTCAATAAGGAAGAGAACAATATTATCATCAATAATCAGCCGATTTTATTGATTACACAATCAGATATATCTGGAGACAAGCTTACCAACAAGTCTAAAGTTCCTTCACCTCGCTGCGGCTTTTATAGCCTTTCTAGTTCCCGCCCCGTCCCTAATCTACCCCCTACCTATACATTCTTACTCGCTAGGGCGTGAGTACTCAAATTCCTCCTTGTCTTGCCTCGGCTCATAAAGCGCGGATCCCAGGTCAGCCCCCCCCCTAACCAATAACATTTGTTTTCCTGTTACTGCAGCGCTTGTGGTACATGACTCTCCCTCCCCAGCCTGTTGCAGCTTAATTTCTATTCGGCACCTTTCTTCTTCCAACTTCCTCCTCTATTCCTACATAAACCTAAACATATTACATTAGCCTTTCTCACATTAATATTATTAACATATCACCTTTGCCTTTATCACATTAATATTATTAACATATCACATTTGCACTTATCACATTAATATTCTTAACCTATCCCATTCGCCTTTATCACATGATCATTCTTAACACATAACCCAAACTCTTTTCTTGTTTTTGACGAAATGAAAACATCCAAAGAGCCTCTGTAGTGTGCATTACGCACCCCCATACATGAAATGGTTCAGTCCAGTCGCCAAACCAGGCGCGAACGGTACTTTCTAGTTGTGAGTGAGGTGTGCGTGTGGAGTGTCATGGATGTCTCCGCTTAATTAAGATAAATTCCTAAAACGAAATACAGTATGTTACACCATTTTTCAAAAAGGAAGGTGGGTGTAGTCTTTGAATGGTGGAAATAATCCGATTAGCTTAGTACATAGTGAAATAGGCTACGTTTGCACCCCTGCTTTAGTTACTTAATATCTTCACAGAAAATTCTGAGTGTTTACATTTCGTTCCTCTTTTACCCGTCATTTAATCAATGCAGGAAAACCTTTAGCTAACTATTGATACTTAATCAGTTGTTCCTGCCACTGCCTGGTGCCATGCCCTACAGATGCAGCTTCAGGCATTGCTCATCAGCCATGTTTGCCCATCCCTGTACCCCTGAACCAGCCCTGCTGAAAAGGTGAGCAGTTTTGTGCAGAATGTCAGGTCAGTTGGCATAATTGCAGAGGATCTGTGGGATTTTTTAAATCTTTTCGATAGGAATTCAAACCTGTATCATTCTATAGATGATAATAATAATTCATTTAATTGAAGAGGGTTATGTAAGTAATATACATTTTAATATAATCATTAATGCTGAGATTTATATATACGTCTTCCATCAAATAGTTAATTTCACTTATATGAGTTCATGGTGCCTTCAGCTTAGGTTGTAGTGTTTTTAGTCAACAGCTCCTTGACTTATGTGCATGCTAATGTTAAGAAAATATTTCCACAGGCCTTTACGTAGTTATGAATAATAAAATGTTTTGTGTCTTTTCCGTTTGCTTCACTGTTAACAGAGTATGTTAAATAAATGTCTTTCTTAGACAAAGTTATTCCTACATGTAACTTGTGCAACTACGGCTAGAAAACTGTTTTGCTCTGCCATTCAATTCCCCGGACACCCACTTCATGGTTGAACACACCGCTGTTAAGTCCAATCACCAACTGTCTTAAAGTGAAGGTTACCAAAATAAGAAATATATACAATGACAATGCATCCCATGTCTATACAATTTATATCAATCATAGACTCCAACCATTGTAGTAAAATGTCCAAAATGACTAAACCAATAATTTGACAACAATTTATGCCCAGTATTTAGTATATACAGTAGTGATACTATTCCCTCTGCTCTCACACCCAGTATTAAACAACCACACACCTCTAAAGGTGTGTTTGCTCCCTCACTACTGTATTCATCGTGCCAATCCCTCGCAGCACTCCCGGAGGAATCTGGGTGGGGCCCGATACAATATATTTTCAGGGGGCCCAAATACTCTGGTCACGCCCCTGGAAACAGACCCATCATGCATGACACCCATTACTCTCAGCTTGATTCAATTTTAAAGAATGGTACATCAACAGAAACATCTTTGTTAATTACTGTTATGTATATAATAAAGAGACACAAATTACATGACTTGTACGTTTGTGGCTAGCTCCACAACTCATTTGAACGTTACCACGTAGCTTAATGTTGATAACCTAACTTAAAAATAAAAAATGAATTGCTCAAAGAATAACGTTTGTCTAATTTTGATCTCTTTGTAGTGGATAGTTGGACCACTATATTCATTAGGTAATTTTGGCTGAACTTTGACAGTTGAGACAAACAACTTAAATAATATATAGCAGCTGCCATTGCTGCATCAACAAATAAACTAGAAATTGTTACCTTATAAATTTCCCCAGTATGACCCCCCGTTGCCCGAGAGGTTTACTGCAGATGTATACATTTGAATGATTGATTGTAAGGGTGAGAGTGTGTTGGAGTGTAAGTGCTTGAAATTGTTTGTGTGCATGGTGAGTATGTGTGTATGATCGTAAGTGTATGTCTAGCAGTGGAATAATAGCTAAATATAACATTTGAGTGCCAAAGCATGTGGCCCCCTGAAATTTGGGAATTGTTCATTTAAAGGCTATGTGGCTGCCTGAAACCTGTTCTTAAAAAACAAATGATTTATAAGGTTCAAGCATATGAAACATCTTAATGATTTGTTGAATAAAACATGCCCTATGGATGCAGGTCTTTATTAAACTATAAAAACGTATGCAGTGTTGAAAATGATAAGAATGTGCTTACAGCTGGATGAGCTCAGCCATGGTTTCTAACCCCACTCCCTCACTGAAAACATAAAATACTTGTGCACTCTGGGACATTGTGTACATGGAGGTAAGCACTCACAGATTGATAGTTTACTCTGAATGCGCCAACAAGAATAACATCCATCTGACACTATTGTTTCTCATAGCTCTAAAATATGTGTGATCGAGCATTGGTTAACTCTGAGAAGGTTCACTATGTCACCCTTAAAATTGACTTACAGCTGGAGGTTCACTGACATGTTTATGTAAATGCTGCAACAACAGCACATTCATGGTCTGTGAAACTGTTTAAAAAAAAAGAAAATCAGGCATATAATCAAAGCTGAAAGGTAAAAATGTGGTGAGTGAAGAGGCATGGCAAATTTCTTGTCCTAATCCAACTCAGAAGAGTAGTATGACTGCACACTTTATGACAAACCTCCAATTGTCAATGAGTAGAGACAATTGGTGGTGGTGAATGCCTTTCCAAATGTTTTTATTCTGTGACTTCAAAATGCAATGAATGGTAGTATCTAAGTTCCCCCCATTCTTACCTTCTCCAATGTATTTTGAGTAGGAGGTCAAGTAATCACAGAATAATGATCAAAAAAAATGGAAGACTTTCACCTGAGGTGGTTTGTGTGATGAACTTGATTAAGATGCACACAAAGATGCACCGGGTGTTAGAATGTTTAGTGTGTTATTTTAAAGTAAGAGAATTTAAACTATATGGCTTTTGCCACTGGCTGTTTTAACAGCATTTTAGCCAGTGATAGGCTTACTAATATCTACTATCTTCCTAGGAATGTTCATAAGACTTGAGCAATTGCTAGCAAGAAAAACTTTTCCAAGCCAGAAATGGTCGCAATATAACTGTAAACTGTTATTTCACACTTACTATAATGTAAATACTTAAGGTTTTAGCCAGCAAAGTTTTTGTCTATAGGGAATATTTCATAATACCTACTTCACTTTGCCTGTGAGGAGATCCAAACATGGCAATCAAAGAAGTACCAAGTTATGCCACAAAGTACCAATTCATGTTTTGCAGAGGGGTTGAATACTTATTTCCTTCATTAAAATGCAAATCAATTCATAAAATGTTTGGATTTTTTTTCTGTCTGTCATTGTTCAAAGAAACCTACCATTAAAATTGTAGACTGATCATTTCTTTGTCAGTGGGCAAATGTACAAAATCAGCAGGGCACCAAATACATTTTTCCCACTGTAATTCTTGCATGTAATGTCCTAGGGACAGAAACGGCCCAGTATAGTGTTTCACAACAAACACAAACTATGAACCACACTGGGTGTGGCAGCAATGAAACTGAAATAGGATCCAAATAAGAGGAAAGCAGGGCAGCTGCCTCTAATTGGGATAACTGAAACCAAAGCGTGGAGATGCCTTGAGCCTCCCTGCTGTCAGGCCCTGACAACATCACTAAACACAGACCTATTTGCCTAGAGATACTTCAATGGTCAGGACCTGAAACTGTGGCTTAAATATTAACATTACATTTCATAACTCGGCCCTTCTCACAAGAGTTTAATTGAGATTAGCAAGACATTTTGTGATACTTGCACTGAAAATGTTTGCATTCTGAAATAAAAGTAAATTTTCCCATCAATCACTTCAGTGAGAATGCATTGATTTGCCCAGTATTCTAGTGAGTAACACCATAGGTTATAAAAACAATAATTCCCAAGCAAGTGTTGTAACATGGTAGTTACACATTGATGAGCCACAACATTATGACCCCTCACAGGTGAAGTGAAAAACGTTGATCTCCTGACAAGATGATCAACATCTCCTAATGTATCAAGGTCTGGATAGAGACCTTGGCAACTCTCCAGGGCTCAATGGCAATCACACAAATGTATATTTCACCTTTTTCAGAACTAAATTACCCCTTATTAACTTGTTTTAACTACTCATCAAGAGTCAAAAGTCTCCTTGTATGCGGATGATTCAAGTTTTGTCATATCACTGAATACTGAATCACTATTCTGTCTCATTAAAGATCTAGACCTCTTTTCAAATCTATCTGGATTAAAACCCAACTAGGAAAAAGTGCACCATATTAAGCATTGGATCTTTAAAGGATACTCCTTTTACACTTCCATGTGAAATTCCAATAAAAAGTTGGGTGTCCTTAATATACATATTCCCAGAAATATTGAAAATCCTGTTTTTACTAACTTTGACATGAAAAATACCAAGCATGATTGCATATTTAAACCTTGGACAGGAATGCATCACACTATCTATGGCAATGTTACTCTTGTCAACTCACTCATATTATCCCAGTTCACACATTTATTCATGACACTCCCTATACCTGCTGAGTCTGTTTCTGATATTGCTGCTGGTAATAAATAAAAAGTGTCTACTGGGAAAGATGGTTGTCACTTTGGTATCTAGAGGTATGGAATTAATTAATTACAACAATAAAATTAGTGTGTGTATGAATAAGAATACAGGTATGTATGAATGTACGCATGTATGTATGCTTTTGTGAATAGAAATTAAGGATTAATCCCATTGAGATTCTGCTGGTAATCTCAAGAAAAAAATATTTTCACTATACAAGTGTGTCTGAACAGGCAACATGTTTTTTTGCACTCCAAGATTTGTAGGCCGGTGGGGGTTTTGTCCCATGCTCTGGGGGACTTTGGAAGCTGAGGCATGTGGGTGGTTCACCTTCTTAATTGTAACACATGATAAAAGTGCTGTTTGCTATGGGCTGCTTGAAAAGAACTCTTGCAACTTACTATTTACAACCCTTGAACTATTGGGGTCTTGTCACACCAAATTACAGTATGCCAAAAGCTGTGAGGCATGTCAAGGTGTTGTCGGGCATGTTGTAACTGGGCTTTTTGGTGGCATTGGCACAATAAAGGCTTCTTTCTGGCAACTCAAGTTTCTTGTATTGTGCTCTTGAAACATCCACACTTCTTTTTCCAGAGCCAACAGTATTTCTCCTGAGGTTAGGTTTTTCTTTGCATCCTGAACAATTCTTCTTTCAGTTTTGGATTAAATCTATCTTGGTCTACCTGATCTTCGCTTGGTATCAAGAGATTCTTGAATTTTCCACTTAAGTGATTGAACAGTACTGACTGGCATTTGCAATGTTGTGGATATCTTTTTATTTCCTTTTCCATCTTTGTAAAGTTTTGTTACTTTGTTACGCAGGTATTTTGACCGTTCTTTTCTGCTCCCCATGGCTCAGAAACATGGCTCAGTATACACCAATTTAAAATGCTCCAGGTGGGGGAAATTCATTTTTAATTGCCGTTTTTACTCGTGTGTCACCTTGTGTGACTGCAACAAGGCCAAACACTCAAGGGTATGTAAACTTTTGATCAGGGCCATTTGGGTTATTTCTGTTATCATTATGATTATTAAAAAAGAGCCAAACAACTATGTGATAATAAGTAATTTCATATGATCACTATCCTTCAATAAAATATCACAATTTCTGCCAGGATATGCAAACTTATAAGCACATTGTATATTGCGTCCTACAATCCGCCCCGATATGTGACCTGAAGTGTGGCCTGTCAAGAAGAGGGCTGGTAAGCCAATGACAGGTAAGATGCCAACTGTGATATCAGGACAACCTAAGACAGGCACAGTTGTGTATCTGGTCACAATCCCCAATATACATTCCGGAGGTACACGTGTACATAACCCAGAAACGGGATCTGTGCTGAACAATGGCACAATGACTATACTAAGAACATGTGGTGCTAACCAAGTCCGGGAGGTAGTCGAGTGTCACACAGACAAATGCACTGGATTGGAAATGCACACATTGTTACATTCTCACTCGAGACTGGTGCACCAACCCGCGTGCAGAATGTTTTAGTGATTGGGCTGTGAATGACCGTTCCGGGCGGTCAAAAGCCTGGACCAAGAGATTATCTGGGAAGAGTTGAAAATTGCTGTTCATGAACGGGTCCATTCTAACTTGATTTTGCTTGGGAGTGACTTTTCCAAATTGACCCCTGGCTATAATTTCTGCCAATTATTTACTTTGTATTGACCACGAAAATTCACTAAATGTGGTGAGTGCTTATGTTATCTGTTCTGTTTTATATTTGTAAATAATTTAACTAACTTTGACATAATGGACTTTTTGTGTTAACCAGTAGTAAAAACCCCAAATGAATGTTGTTACGTAATAAAATGTGCAAAGATTCAAAGGTGTTTAATTCTTTTCAGAGACACAAAGGCACAGGCTTTTTCATCTCAACATAAAGATGAAAAACATCTCAATGTTTTTTTTAATTCTGATAGCTTCCTGTACAAAATGCCTGCTGGAGCAGTAAATTACCTAACAGCCTGTTCAGCTCATGGAGCCCTTTGAGTCACAAGGCCCCGGGCCAAGGGGAGGCTCTCATTAGTCTGTGATGGTGAGCCTCCCCAGGCCTTCCACACACAGCCACACAAATATACAATCACAGCAACCACACACACATACTAGTGCACACATTTTTATAGGCACTGGTCTATAAAAATGGTACTGGAAAGGTCCCGATTTGTATAATTGCCAGCATGACATAGAATATTCAGCTTACTTTAAAATGTGGTGGAAATAAATGCTCCATGAACGTCTTTTGAGATACT
>JACXGJ010014697.1:0-14610 GCA_016801105.1 Esox niger
GCGTTGTCGTCATATTGACACGTTGCGTTGTCGTCATATTGACACGTTGCGTTGTCGTCATATTGACACGTTGCGTTGTCGTCATATTGACACGTAGCGTTGTCGTCATATTGACACGTAGCGTTGTCGTCATATTGACACGTAGCGTTGTCGTCATATTGACACGTAGCGTTGTCGTCATATTGACACGTAGCGTTGTCGTCATATTGACACGTTGCGTTGTCGTCATATTGACACGTTGCGTTGTCGTCATATTGACACGTTGTGTCGTCTATGTTTTGTATTGTAACTGTATTACTTGATTGGAATAAACTGTATCACTTTGGAATATAGATTACTACGGCATTCCACGTTCATCTCCATACTCAAGCCCGTAGGGCTACTGGTAATTACATACACATAAGTCTAAGCAACCAGACTTGGAGTCCCAGAGTCCTGGAATTCTAAAAGTAGTTTGGTTGGCCCAGGAACATATGACAACCTAATTCATCGCTGAGTCTTTGGGCATAACTGACTTTCTTTTAGACCCGGGAACACACGGCATTTTACTATATGGTTCGTGTTAAACGACCTGATATTGGCACATTCACATAAGTAGATTTAACTGGCCAGTCTCTGAGTTCACATGTGCTACACCGTCCCTTGTCTTCTGGACTTGACTGATGAGGAGCATTGAAGATAACGTAGGCTGTGAAACATACCATCTTTTAAATGTTTGTGACAAAAAACTAGCTACAGTTACTAAAAACATCCAGCATATCATGGTCATCAAGGTTTGCTTATGTTTACAAACAATATGCAGTCAGATTAAACATCTATATTTTTTACTTATCACTAAGGTTACGTTCTTGTGGCTTTGCTCATTTCCCAAGCCGTTCCTCAGTAACCTTCTAGTGGTAAACCTTTCCAACCACTCTCCCTTCTTACCCCTTCCCAACAGAGAAAATAAATATACACTTCTCTGGCCACTCCTAACTTCCTAGGTTCCAACCTTATTAGTGAGTTTCGCCAAGTTGTTGCTTGCTCTTTGGGTTTCAGGCTGGGTATCTCTACAAGTATGAAATAAATGTGATTTATTGATCTTTTGCCAAGCCGCTCTGCTTCTTATTACCCCCTTCACTTACCCGGCCACCAACGAATGAGTTGAAAGGCATCAGGCTTATCAAAATTCGCTAATTCAATGTTATGGTGAAGCGGCAAACAGCTACAATTTAAGATGACGATGGATATTAATGGCAAAAATGTAATTACCTTGCCATTCCTAATACAAAGCCAACATCGCCCAAAATTATTTCTCAGCAGTTTAGGCCCAAAAAATACACTTGCCAGCACTTAACCTTGACAGACTTTAAGCAAACGTTTTCAGCAAAAAAAGGAAATAATATGTGTTAGCTAACGTAAGCCGCCTATTTCTTTTGCTGAACACGTCTTCAGTGTCCGAATGAAAACCGAATGCAGAAGACCAGGGTGTTTCACGTTTTTTCCATAACTAACTTATTCATGTGAAAAAGCAAAACATTCAGTGAGGCGTACATCCTTCAGTTTGGTGTGCGGTTGGGGCTGTGTTGACAGTGCAGGGAGAATGGCACCATGTTAATGGCATGAGGGGATGGGTGGGTTGGAGAAAGCAGGGTGAGAGGGACACATACCGGTATGTAAAGTCTCTTTGCCCCCTGACAACACTCCAAGAGGCAGCGACCCAGTTGGGGTCAGCCCTTTGAGTGTCAGCACACTCTCACTCTCCTCCCTGAGGAAACAGAGACACTTCAGTTGTCAGAGATACAAAAGCAATTCATTCGGCGATACATTCATAGCTGCAGCTACTATAGAATCTGTCTATTATACTATATCCCTGTAGAGATTTGTATATATTAGCCACTTGGACGGTTTAGAAACAGGCCAACACATAGAAGCCTTAGAAAATAAGGGACCTCTGTTCTAACCTACATCAGCCTTTCCCTACTGTATGTGTCTGACAGGCTAGTCTAATCACAGCCCACAGACGGCAGCATTAACCTGGAATCAAGTCTAATGTCATTATACAGCTTCAGTATGTGTGGAGTCGTGACTCACTACTGCCTGCTCATTAGTCCTCATGGAGAAGCAGGAAGGTGTTTAAAAAGTTGAACATTGTGCACTCAACTGACTCATTCCATGAACTAAACTTACTCTACTTTAAAATAAAAATAGTCTATTCCCATCCACCTGTGCTGAATATTGGACTTTGTATTGTTATAATGGTTGCCCAGTGGCAAACCTTTCACGCCATATGGAC
Organism: Esox niger; assembly: GCA_016801105.1. Taxonomy (NCBI): domain Eukaryota; kingdom Metazoa; phylum Chordata; class Actinopteri; order Esociformes; family Esocidae; genus Esox; species Esox niger. Next base: position 2,276 of record JACXGJ010014697.1, read on the forward strand.
CCTGGTCAAAAAAAGCATGTCAAAGTGCACTACATTGGGAATGTCTCTAAGACGTGATGACAAAAGAGAGAACAAGTGAGAAGCTTTCTCACCTGAGAACAGAGAAGACTCTTGCCATTTTCCCAATGGCACGGATCTTGTTCCGGATGACCTCCTTGCGCACAGCTGGGATTCCACCGTCTTCTCATGAAGCAAAACAAATAAAATATCCTCAGCATTTGGATGGACATTATTTTGCTTTCTACTGCCTGAAATATGCTGATATTACCACACGGGAGTGGAAGAGGAAGACAGTGAAAAGTTGAAAGAAAGAAGCAATGAAGGAGAAATACAGAAATGGAAAGAAGCAGATTGAAGAAGAGGAAAGAAAGGGATAGACCAGACAGAGCTGTGCATAGAGCATCAGCATAGTGTTGTACTCAATCAGATCTACAGGGAGTCCTGAACCTAGATCCACTCCAGTGATTATCTGTGAGTCTGAGCTGAGGATAAACCGGCTGCAATGAAAAATAAAGCTACCAGCTAATAAATCAGCTGTCAATCTGTCATTCAGTCTTTCTAAGCCAGAGCTCTTAGAGGTCTCAATGTTGCTCTGGATATGTTTCATATTTCATAAATAACTAAAACAGCAAATGTACAGTAGAAGTTTCCCTAAGAATCAAGAATTAGATCTCTGACCGATACATAAGCTATTTTTGTCAAAAGTATTATAACTTCTGAGTCAGGAAACATGCAGGCTACATTTCTACATATAACAACAGCGGTTAATTTAGAACAAAGGTGATCAACAACAGTATAACATTTTGCAGTTTGCTGTAAAAGATGCAGGCAGTAAATATTCCCATAAATAACCCACATAAGCAGCTAACACCTTTGATTAGAGTGGTTGAATATCCTTTTAAAAATGTATTTTATCTTACAACATTCACGATATGTTATACCCATCTGCAATGTCTTAAGCAAGAAAAAAGTTGCAAAATCGTTGCGGTAACATTTTGCATGCTTACCATATGTTCCTGTTTTTTTCACCACTTTTTTGGGGGGACACTGAGTGACAATACATTGCTATAGGCTCTATTCCAGACATGACGACACTGGTGTCAGTAACATAAATGTCAATTTAATTTCTGGCACGATGCCCAAGAACATTTGCATTGGGAGAAGTCAATGAGCAAAAGGCGCTCCTGGGATTGTGAAGGGACATTTCCATGAACACACTGGAAAGTCAGTGGGGGTTTTGAATGACAAGCTGAAGACGTTGAGCCAGTGCAGACATGTCAGGGTGACAGTGATGGGACTGTGTTTTCACACTCATCGGGATCATAGCCATTGTGCTCTGGAGGTTGAGAATCTGGATTAGGAGTGCAATGCAGCAGTCCAGCCTCGAGATAAAAGCACCGACATGTTTCTCTGAATTTGACAAGAGGATTGGACAAGACTCATTGGCGGGACGCTTTACACAGTTTTTGGATTTGGCTGTCAAAGATAAGGGTAGAAACAAGCTGTACAGCGAGATAGGAACAGGAGGGAGAGTGGGATGTTCTGTGGTGCAGTGGTGAGGCTGGACGTAGTGGGGGTGCTGACAAGGAGGGCTACAGTTGTTTCCTGCTTTTAAGATGATGGACATGCGTAAGAGGTTTTAATATAGGGCTTGATGAAATGAGCATAGTAATGGAACAAGATTCCTTGCCGGCGGATGACAACAGGAGAAACTGGAACATTCCATATCAGGAAACATGGCGATTCAGGGACTTGAACTTATCCATCAGCATATCCACAATCCCAGTCCGAGACACATCGGTGGAAATAGCTCAGGGCTGATCTAGACAGCCTGATGGTGTCCAGGAATATATGATGGCAGGCAGTGTTAAAGGCTGCACTCAAATCCCAAAGACGGGTCCAGCCTGAATCAGATGCCATCGGCAGGTCATAGTTGACCCTGTGTAGTTCCTATCCAGTGATGTGGACCAGCTTACAACCTGAATGGAACTACTCAAAAAGGTCTTGTGACGTGCGATGTTCCTGCTGCAAGGCTCCCAATCATTCCAACACCATGCAGAGGAAATTTCCCTGTAATGGGCTCACATTTCCGTGTCCATGGCAGAAGGATGATGGAAAAGCGCTTAAATACAACTGGGATCCGGATAGATTTGAGGGATTGTTTCATTATTTGAGTAGTCACTTATTTGCGTGCCTGGATGCATTGACTGAAAAAAATTATTTACATTGCACAAAATCAGTTTTTTTTATAAAGGAAATTGATGGTTCAGATCAACTACGCCATTTGCAAGGATTTTCACAAAACAATGGGAGGTCTGGTTTTAAGTGGTATTCTGCATTTAGGGACCAGAAAAACTAGCCGATCCAGTGGAGTTGTTGATCAGTGTGGGCGTTTCACTGGAGATATAAAATAAATGAATTCCTTTTTATTATTAGACTTTTTTCTAGTAGCCAGCAATCACCTCCACCACAACACTGGATATTTGCAGCCGTTAATCATCTCCATTCATGGCAGCCAGCTACATAATATAACCTCAATCGTTTTAGACTCAAATATAATAGTACTCTAATAAAAGTAGCAAAAATATCTTCTAATAATTTGGCCACAATTCACATATTTTTGTATAGGACAACAAAGCAGAGTAAGCCAGCCACAATAACATCACGGATCAAGCAGGATGCTTTTTGCAACTGCTTTTCAAACCGGTCTTCCCTACTGGGGAGCAAATTCCAGTAATGTAGTTTAGAATCACTTCATTTCAAGATTATCGTTTTTTAATGCAGAACTTCTGCTTTAAAAACTTTGTATAAAATTGTATTATATCCCAGTTGAGCATTCTGGATCCTGTGGACCAGCATGAGTAACTCATGGATAGTCCTCTTACCTTCACAAAGGTCGTCTCCTTCTGACATGAGTTCATCATCAGAGCAGATGTTAAGCACGTTCACCAGCATCTCTGTGACTGTAGGGAGGAGAAGGGAGCCACCAGGTTAACTAAGTCGAACATTAGCACAAACGTTTCATCACTTTGGGTGCAGACCTACGATAAACAGTTATAAATGGCAATTTTAGAATCAATTTCCTGGCAGGAATATTAAGTTGCTAGACCCAAATGTTCCAGTGCTTATTCCTGGCATTATTTGGTCCATTGGCAACTCTGAAACTTCAACAACGTGTGTAGCAGGGAGCACATGCATACCTTTCTCCCCAACAAAGGGCAGTGACCACGTGAACACATCCATGAAGTTGGGCAGCCAATAGGGGTGGGGGGAGCAGTTGAACTGCCGGATGTTCATCACATTGTTTTCATACTTTAATACAGCAGCTGGAGGTTGGGGGGAGATGTAGGGAACATGTCAGGCATTCTGAGACAGATAACGGGCAATGGGCAAAAGCAGTACTTTTAAGACATTGGAATATCTTTGTCTGATTTTGAAGATTAAGTGTAAGAGAAGAAAATGCATACTTGTAAAAGCTGACCTGTGCTGGTAAAAAAAACACCACCATAAAAACACAAACTAGACCACATACAAACATCAGTCTTGATACAAGGAGTACACAAACCTTTGTTGTTGTACACATCTAGGTAATTTGGTGCTGAGAAGATTGTAATTAATGAAGGAAAGCCTGTAGTCTGGCTTTTTCGGTACATCCGGTAGCTGCGAGAAGACGGACAGAATGGTTTTAGTTTGGCAACCCCGTGTTGAAGACCAACAATGACTCTGGGAGTGAAGGTAAATGAGTCAAAAGAACATAACGTACCCTGCATCCTGTGCTTCGTGTGCTCTTATTACTGACAACAAGTTATTATTTATCAAAAAGTCACATACTGCCGGGTAGCTGCAAAGAAAGAGAGCAGAAAAATTATTAAAACAACTTTGGGAGTTAAAACTTGTTTGAAAATCTCAACCTCACAGGACGTAGGCAACCACACAGTGTAAGTTATGACTAAGATTTCCTGAGGACCAGCGTGTGGCCATCAGAAAGCCCTCTCTGGCTGTTCTTTACTTCTGGAAACACATTTTGAATCCCAGTCAGTGTCCTGCCCTCTGGACAGGGAAGTTAGAGTTAAAGGAACTGCTTTATCTTGGGTTTCTACAAAGACCCCGGCAGCCCACTCCACATCTCCTCAGAGACTGCTCAGGCAATTAGCAGGCCACCTGTATTTGATTTGTGGGGCACCAGCCCATGCCATCTGGAAAGGTAAACAGTGGACTGGGATATAGGATAGCACAGCAGGGCAGACAATGCAGCAGCACTTCATGGGGTCGATAGCACATATTCCTTTCTACTGTTTTCTGTAAGCATACTGCCCTCCAGATATATCGCCCCCCTTGGGAAAATTGAGCAAAAAGTTCTATGTTGTTGCTCAACTTGATCTTACACTCAAATTAAGAGAAAGCGAACACTTTAGAATACATTTGCCAAAGAAATAAACTGTCAAATATTTCTCAAAAACAAGTTACAAAGAAAACAGGAATTCTTATGAACCAAATCTATATCAAGTATCTTCCAAATGAGAGATAAAATATATATTATTAGATACTACAGTGACATGGATGACTCCTGATGATCCATCAGTCTCCATGGGTTCCTGTTTCACTGGGATATAAATATGAAGTGACACATTCCCAACTCCCTCAGTCAGCTTTCACCATCAGCATGGTCATAGAACATTAAATGAGACCAATGGTTGCTGACCGTCAGAAAACAGACAATGGTTCAAATGAAAATAGCAAAACAAATCTAATTATGCACGCAATAATAAAGAGATTTAAAGCAACTAAAGAAGTGAAACCTGCCTGGCAGAAAGTGCATTTTGCCTCAGCACAGTGAGGTGGATGGCTTCACCACAAGCCAGTTGATACACAGACAGATTATTAAGCAACCAAGGATCAATAGGTTATTTTTACATGATCACATCACACATGCACTTAGTAGTTGGGTCAGTTGGGAAGTCTGCAGCTGGCAGCACGCAAGGTAATTAGCACACAGCTGATTGTTGTAATGGCTTTCAATGTGCTTGTCAATGAACAGCAGTCAGGGCCTCATGCAATGGTTCAGAAAACATTAAAAGACGTGCCTCTGATATTTAGGGGCTATATTCTTTCCACCGAAAGTAGAACTGCAGTGGTTCCCCAGTGGTCCTCAAGAATCCCCAGCAGAACAAATGTTTGTAGTAGTGCAAGACAAGCACAATTACCCTCTTCAAAGAGAGGCCCACACTATGAAATCCCCTGGTTTCTGCACTTTGTCTCACCTTGCAGGGGGATGCAAAATCTCCCAGAAAACAATGAACGGATTTCTCAAATGGAATGGCCACCATAACATAATGAAGGGACGGCATGCTCTGTCCTCGGTGTAGAGACTAACGTTTGAGTGTAACCAACTACCGAGTGCAAAAACAAACCAGTACATTAAGGCCTTACATACAGTCAACTGTCAGACCAGCAGCACTTCCCTGTCCATGACGCATCTAGTCACCACTGGCTTTGTGACAGGCTGTGGCCTAACAGTATCGTTGGCAAATATTTTGAGCGTTTGCATACCTGAAAAAGTATGAGCAGCCTCGCACAGAGTTGTGGTTGAAGTGTTCTGCTGACTTCTCACTGCCGTAGTCCTCCCCTGGGTCGGCCCAGATCAGGTCACACATCGGGCCAAAGGCTGGAGGCTCCTTAAACCTGTCTAACTGTGAAGCACACACGCACACACGCACACACGCACACACGCACACACACAAACAACACAAACAACACAAACACACAAAATGACTCAAGATTCATCTGTAATAGAGCTTTAAACTGTGCATTCATCCCGTGTCAAGTGAACGTACTTTTCTAATGTCATCTAGGCAGTTGATCTCCGGGGACAGACCTCCATGAACACAGAGGAACTGTTGGTTGAGGAGAGCAGCGAGGGGGAGGCAATCAAACGCCTCCATGCAGGCATCATACACCCGTTCAGAGTATTTGATCTTACCTAAAGATGGAACCGGGAAACCACAAAAGATATTATTCACTATTGCTTTAAGAGAGCCACTACTAGCCCTAATTGAACACATGACTAAATGACAGGTATGATGCCAGAGTATCACCTTGGGTGTAGCCTGAATATGCTGTAGCTTTGTCCTTCAGTAGAAATGCATGCAATTGGTAACAACGTACCTAGCAACCAACATATTTTCAACCATTACCACCAGTCTACAGACAACACAATGTGGAATGTGTTGCACTCCTAGGTGGTTGTTTATGGTTCTTTTCTACAGGCCTAATACACAACTTTCATCAGAGTGTATTGATCACAGGTCAGATTAACTAACTGACTTACTAAGGAAGTGAGTTACTTATAAGAGAAAAGGAGAGTGCTTCCTACTAGGTGAGTAGTACATTGTGCCCAAATTCCCTCCCTTTCCGATTAAAAAAGTTTTACACATATAGAACAGAATGTCCCCATAGGGACACCAACAAATGACCCAAATTAAAATTAAAACATTGAAACTATTTGGTAGCAAAGGGAGAGAGCAAATCACTGCTCACTGTTCATTTTGCATTCAGGGTTTGACATCAGTTTGTATGTTCAGCGGCCAGCCTAGCAGCAAAGAAGTACATTTATTAGTCTTCCACCTAACCAAAAGCCTAAAGGACAAAACAAAAACAACCACCTGAATTACTAGGCCTTGGTTAAAGCCCAGCTAATTCAATCTAACGATGTGGTCGATCAAGTGAAACAGCCATTTATTAGCCCACAGTGCCAAAGCCAAGGACTGATAAAAAATATTTATTTCTTTGTCCCAGATTAACTAAATCCATGTAAATTCGATACTACAAAAATACATTCTACAAAAATATTACATGACATTACAATCATACACAAACAGAGGGAAATCTTAAAAAAGGTGCATGAACAAACCACACCAAATATCTATCCTTCTAAAGAAAATGTATTTGTGTGTGTGTGTTTCTCCACACAATCCCCACCTTGAAGAGAGTTGTTTGATCACATTTTTATAATCAGCTTTTACCTCTGGCTTGAATTAACGCCTCTATACAACACAGTGTCTCCTTGGATCTGCTATAAGCTTGGGGACCATGAGACCCCCCCGGTGGCTTGTCTGGTGGGGTAATTATCTCACCGTCGTCTGTCACATGAGCTCCAGGATGCATTACTAGGACATCCCGAGAGGAGCGCGGCGCTAATAAGGTCCTGACAGATGGACCGGACCAGAGGATCTGTCCTGCCATTCCAACCCGACCACGTAACTACAGTAAAGCCAGACTGGGGCTGACTGGGCTCAATGTCTAGGCTCAGTTCCAAATGGACTAATTACGAGCCCACTAGAAGGTATCTAATGTCTTAGACTTGTTGCTTCTCAAAAGGGTCTGAGAAATGATCTCTGGTGGCACTCCAGGTGAACTCTCACAACACTGACTGGTCTCAGGTTGCATTTTCTGACAGCTTAATGACTGGAACACATCCTAAATCTAGAGCAGGACAAGCTGGCGTTTTTAACGGCTTGTTTACTTTCATCCTAGACAGAGTAGAAAACTGAGCCTTTTGCTACTTAACACTAACTGCCTGGCGCTGCTAATTGCTTTAAATGCATGCTAATGACTGCTTTCATTATAAACAAATTAGACTGAAGCATCTTTCTTTCCACTGGTTTTTTTTCTCAATTGAAATGTTGTTTGACAACATGGCGACTGTCTCTCCTGCTTGTTTCTTCTTTTGCCTAATGCCTCACACCTGCGTTGCTGCTCAAATGAACACCACGTGCACACCCGAATGGGGGGGTGTCGGATCTCTGAGGGGATCTGTCTAAATAGCAGCAGCATGGTTGACTGCTCACCGTGCCTCGTAACCTCACCGTCTGCCTCACCGTGCCTCGTAACCTCACCGTGCCTCGTAACCTCACCGTGCCTCGTAACCTCACCGTGCCTCGTAACCTCACCGTCTGCCTCACCGTGCCTCGTAACCTCACCGTCTGCCTCACCGTGCCTCGTAACCTCACCGTCTGCCTCACCGTGCCTCGTAACCTCACCGTGCCTCGTAACCTCACCGTGCCTCGTAACCTCACCGTCTGCCTCACCGTGCCTCGTAACCTCACCGTAAGGCAGAGGCAGGCGCGAGGTGAGGGAGGGCCTCACTTGGAACAATTTTGCAGATAACCGTTTTTGTAGTCAAAAGAATACCCACTAGGCTGTTGACTCGCCACATACGTATGCTAGAATCACATGTATAAACCTCCAACTGCTTCTTTGTTTGGCCTCCTGGCTAGGCAAACATGGCTTACCTGAGCCCACGGCATACTGCAATAGCCTGCAGTTCACACCGGCCAAGTACATGGTGATAATTAGTCTCACCATGCTGACACACGCAAATGATACTTCGCATCCGGAACCTAATGAGTCATATTAGATGGTTTGTTTCTACAAACTGTTGCTACCAGCCACATTGACAGTTGAGAAGAGCACACAAAGCCACAGCGCCGGTGAGAAGTGTCCCTTGGAACTATGTGCCATCGGTGCACAGAGCAGATCCAGGTCGGTTTCTCCAGACTGCAGGGGTCTTTGATCCAGAATCGGCCCCCTCCGCTGACGCGTCACATCAGGCTCGACTTGGTCGGTGTGAAATGCCATGCTGCCCTGACGCTGTACTTACATTCCTGTTTGAAGGTGAAGTACTCCGTGAGGTGCCGACACTCGTGGTTCCCTCGCAGGAGGAAGAGTGTGGTCGGATGATTGATCTTAAGTGACCAGAGGTACAGCACACACTGTGGGAGGGGAGAGAGAGACACAGGGCAACCGGCACATGAAAGTCAAGCATACACCTGCAGAGATCCTGAGTGGCCAACATCGATTACACATCACAAATCTCTATACGGTTTGGATGTTAAAGATGTGAAGGTGGAGAATTGACCAGGGGCTTTCCTAGACCTGTCCACCCAACCAAAGGGCCAGTGTCTAAAGTATATAAACACTATTTTCCCCCCATTCCCAGTTTAGGGCTCTCAAAAGGAAGAGGTAAAAAAAAAACACCTGATTCAATCAAAATTAATTTATCCTTAGAAACTCTTTGATGTGGAGCCCAAATGGAGTCCAGGCCGCATTTAATGTGATGACAATATGAAGAGCCGGCTGCATTTACAATCCAAATGAGATTCCCTCCCCTACCACTTCACAGCGACAGACAACAGCCAGACAAGGCAGCAGCGCTCATTAGTCTCCACTTGGCTTGGCAATCTGTCTGCCTCCACCTCCCCTTACGCGTCTTTACATTAACATACAGCCAGGCATGACCACTACATTAAGTCCAGAGCTCAGTGTGTCAACGTAACCAAGGCCAGCAGGTGTGTATCCACAACAGCCCAACTCAGGCAGCAAGAAGTGGAGTCTGAGCCCTGTTTCAATCCTGACTCGTAGGAAGGGCTGGGTGCTACGGAGCGGAGAGATGTGACTTGGGAGTGGTAACCTGTGAGCCTGACTGCTTTATCATCACGCCAACTCATTGTGACTCTTTGGCACGCCACGCACGGCTTGACAACGAAAGCAATGGAGTTGGCAAGAGAACCGACCACAGTGGCAGGCTCAGGCCAGGAAGGAAGAAGGGCTGGCAGAGTGAAGAAGGGGAGGTTAGTCAGGGGGAGGACCTCTAGCGTGAGGGGGTGGATGGTGATGGCTGCAGTGGACCAGGAGCGGGGGAGCTTGGAGTGGACTGCATCGGGCTGATGGGCCAGCAGCAGTGTGATTTAATGAGGGGTCTGCTTCTTGTGTTCTCTCTCTCGCTCGCTCTCTCTCGACAGACTACAGGTTGAATGGTTGAGTTGAGAGGGGGAGGGAAACAAAGGCAGCAGAACAACGACCTTCCGCCACCTGTAGCCGCTTAACGTGATTCGTCCGGGCCATGTGGCCATCATCGGCGTTAGTGCCATGTTGTCCTCACGCTAGTACATCACATGTTGTGGCTGTGTTCAAAGGGTTCTCTTTATCTACCATTGTAATGTGTCGGTTGTTGTTGCCATGCGTCTTTCACGGTTGTCTGTTGCCCCGCATTTCTAATTTGTATTCCTGGCCCTTATCCACCATCTTTTCCGGCCGCCGTTGCACAAAAAAAACAATGTTCTGAATAGACATAAAAACATGGAGGGGTCACACTTCCTGAATTCAGACCTCAAATTGCTGGCCTGAAGTGGTAATGTTACCTACTTTCTGCAGAGGATAAAGTCAATCTTTCTGTTACCACGGTAACCACACTGAGATCTACTTTCCTTGTATAGCCTATCCTCCTTTGTGTGATTCCAGAGTGCTTCAGTGTGCTTGGCCTTCATACAGAACTGGAACACACAGGTTTCCAAGCACAGCTCCACTGAATCAAAATCAATGTGGGCAGGCAGTGGAGAGGGAGTGGCTGGGGGACATGGGGGATAAGTTGACTGGCTGCTTCCACTCAGCTCATTTGGGATGTTTTAGTGGAGCACATAGACCTACTCCCCAGAGCCCTTGGAGTCCTAGTCAAGTGTGCTCCATAGAGAATAGGGTGCAATTTGAGACATTGCACACCCCCATTCTACAGCTCTAGCCCTCGTCTAATGGGAGTCCTCAATAGGTGACCCTGGTATAATTTATGCAGCACATCAAAGAGAGCTGCTCTCAGCCAGTCCTTCTAGGAGGGTAAGGTACTGGCAGTCCCCTTCTCACATTAAGGCACAGTAGGTCATCACCACAACTAGGTAATATTTGACAGTAACAGACAGAATGAATTAGAATAAAATGGCTGCTAACAGGACTCCCACTGAGAAACCAGTCAACAACAAGCACATATGCTTAACAAAACAGTAAGTGCTTCTAAATGAAATTGGCTTTGAATTTTACAGGACAAATAAGCCCATTGGGCTTCCAGAAAAGTCATGGATGGACAACAGCCTACGTATTTCCTCTATGACGAGGGGAGAACAGAGATTATTTTATTTAGAATGATCAAAAGTCCCATCGTTCATTCTCTATGCTCTTTCAATGACACCTTTTCATCTTTGACATTTCACCACCGCCACCCATCAAAAGCCCTCCAGAATCACAGTCAAAGCAAGTCGATGCTTAGCCCAGTTAGCTTTTCAGACCTATGGTCACTGACAGATATGCCCAGACATGGGAAAAGATACAAGCCAAACACCTTAATTGTAAGTATCAAAATATAACAGCCAGCCACACCACCTATCAAAATAAACTACATTTTGTGTTTAAAAAAATGAAAATAATATTTTTACAAGCGAGCATGAAACCTTCCAAATATCGGACTATTTGATCTATCCCTGATCTCTAACAGAGATTTTTTTTTTATGTTGTCATCATGTAGACACTAAAAAACACTAAAGAATTTTGATACAAAATATGAAGCCATTTTCATCAACCCTATCAAATACAAATCCTATTTTGTATTTTAAATGTGTATTTTAAATCCATGTATCATAAATGCTGCCCATCCCTGATCACTGGTAGCTCATCCATTCAATCTCACAGCTCTTCTATTCAACCACCTCAAATGAAATCCATCCAGTCAAGCTCTGAACCAAGAGAACCAGTCCTAAACCACTTTGTGGATGAAGATTTCCACTCTTGTCTGGTAACAGCCCTTAGTCCGACATCATCCAGTTTCTGCTTTTGTCATTAGTGGCTGTAAAATCCATTATTGAAACGCTCTCCATCTACGCTATAACAAATATGCATCAGTCCACTTTACATGACAATTCCCAGACTGAAATATTCACATCCCGCTTTCATTTCAAAGTAGCAGAAATGATAAATCATACAGTTACCATGATGAACACTCAGCGGACACAAGAAAGCAGATGGAAAACCAATTTGAGACGTCAGTGATGATGAAAATTTAAATAAAATCACCAAGCCCCAAGCCCCTTCTACAAAACTACTTTCGGGAGACAAATAACATCAAAGTGGAAAAAGCAAATGGGTCTGTGAAACCAGTGGACAACAGTCTAATAAATGTCTTCATCACATATGGCACCTGACTATGGCGGTAAGGACTTGATTCCAGACACGGAGCATCTTGAGTTGGGAGTGTGTTTGGCAGGGAGAGGCAATAGGGTCTAAAGGGGGCTTAGCAGGGCTGGTTGGGGTGGGCCACGCGATAGGGTCTGAAGGGGGCTTGGCAGGGCCCAGGGATAGGGTCTGAAGGGGGCTTTGCAAAGGCCAGGCGATAGGGTCTGAAGGGGGCTTGGCAGGGCCCGGGGATAGGGTCTGAAGGGGGCTTGGCAGGGCCCGGGGATAGGGTCTGAAGGGGGCTTTGCAAAGGCCAGGCGATAGGGTCTGAAGGGGGCTTG
>JACXGJ010014698.1:0-14460 GCA_016801105.1 Esox niger
TATTTAACAGCTTGTACCCCACATTACAGTTGAGAGAGTAGAGAGAGACAAAGAGAGTAGGGAAGAGTTTGAGCCTGTAACATCATGTGCTAATAGACTATCAATATGCTACAATAAACATTGAATACTCTCTCCCTTGACAACCGAGTACGCAAGTTATTATTACTACCACTATACGACATGGCTGATTTCTAACACTACCTTGCACAAAAATAACCTTATTTTGATAGATTTTCCACCATCCGTGAATGTCTGATGAAATCCCTGCCTACAGCGACAGTCCCAATAAGTGAAATGTTTCTGATTTAACTCAAGTTTGGGGAAATGTTTGTGCCTATAATACAGTGTGTTCAGAAACCCACCCACACACACCTGTGCACGTGTCCACTGCTTTCCTTCCAACTGACCGAGGGAAGTGAGATCAGCCTTGTCCAGTGTGGCCAGGGATAGACAGGACAGCAAGGAGGCAGGCACTTTCTGGACTAGCTCAGAGGCATTCACATCTCCACGCAACTGCAAATACAAACACACCCACAAGCACAGTTGCACAACCACATACAAGTTCATAGACACACACATAATTATCAAACAAGCCTTGAACTTCCAGGAACCATCTTGCCTCCCACTCATCCTTCTCTCACCCCATTTAGCAGTGCTTTCCGCTGCAGGCTGGTCATCTGTTGACTCATGCTGTTCATTCGCTCATCCCCCAGAAGGCCTTTGGATTTGACATTCTTAAGAAGAGAGGATGCCACACCAATCACCGCAGAACCCAGAGACATTAATTCATTACCAGACAACTCCTTAGGAGGGAGGAAGGAAGAGAAGTAGAGTATTAGGAAAGTATGAGAGTAGTTGAGGTGATTGTTTAGCAGCACCAAATACAATGAAAAGTGTCATGTAAGCATACCAGCTGAGAAACCTATATAATAGTACTGAGACAGATATTGATCCATATGTGCAGCATATACTTCACTCACCTGCTTCCCCTGCAGTACCTTCACAACCAGTGTTTTGGCTTGGGTCAGACTCCACTTCACCTTTGACCCCAGTGAAATCAGGATGTCCTTGAGGGCATTAGGGGAGAACTGAGAGAGGTGGAAGGGCGACAGCACCGTAACACCAGAACCCAGAATGCGCAACAGCTCAGGACTGCAATTCTCTTCTGAAGATGACATCACAGCCTTGGCAAGCACCTTCTTAAGCTGGAGGAGGGGAGAGAAAGAGCAGGGCACAAACAAATACGATGGATTATCCCCATAACTCTGTTTTCTTCAATATCCTGACTATTGTTATTCCTGAGTTATCAATCCTAAGCAATGACCACTGTGTCACAACCACATGTGTACTGTTGGGGGCACTCAAGGACCAAAATGGAGAACCATAGAACTAGATGACTTGAGAAAAATGGAAAGAAAACGTTGAATCCCAAATGAACACCTTTCTGTTCACCCTTGGCCCTCCATTTGCACCTGAAAATAACTGTAATAAAGGTCTTGAATAAGGTCTGTAAACAAGGGGTTAACTGACCATGAACTATCCACCTCATGCCTTTGTTTTTGGGACCTTACAGTAACATTTTGTATTGGTTGCTGTACTGGAATTCTACTTTGTGTGTTTTGTGGTTGTAAAAGCATACAGTCAGACAAATAAGATGTATATATTTCTTTGAAGCCATCCTATCTTTGTGTTTATTGAGTTTCATTTTGACAGTGTGTAAGTGTAGATATGTCTGAGTGAATGTCTGCATAGTGAGTCATACTGAGTTATGTCAGCATATAATTTACTGGAAGGTATGTCACTAAAATGTGTGGAATTGAAAGAGCTCTCAGAGAGTCTGGCAGGAGAATTACCTTGTCGACTCCCGAGTTGCTACAGTTGCTGAGCTGAGAGAGGAGGAGCCGACTCATGGAGGAGTTTAGGGTCGGGACATCGTTATAGAAACATGCCAATGAGCCCAGTCTTGACAGTAGAGGTCAAATGACATAAGACAGAGTTATAACGGAACAACAGCAAATGTAGAAAACATGTGTGGTAGAGCATCCGGGCATGTTTCACCACATGGTCATCCATTCCTCCAGTCACAGCACTGATCCACACGACTTGAATATGACAGTTATGTGTTATTATGATTTTACCATTTCATTCTACGACCCCTGCCAAGCAACAGAGCAAAACGTTTCCTATGCTATAAACCGCTCATGTGCACACCTGCAGAATTCGGAATATATCTGACACATCACCCAAAACAACAGATTTTACCATTAGGCCTATTGACAACATCTATTTAATTACCTTTTAGCTATTTTAAATCTGATCTTTCTCAGTAGCCTAAACCAAAACACGTCCCCTTAACGGGACAGTCAAGTTGAGGGGCATTTAAGAACAAATGAAATAGAATGCTCATACGCTCACCTGTCCAGGTTCTGGACAAAGTCTTCTTTCTTCTGAGAACACTCCATGATCTTCTGGAGTATCATATTAGCCTGCAGCGGAGGAAGCACCCCTCTGAATGAGGAAGGGAACTTGTTCGAATGGAAGAATTGACACAGCTAGAAAGTGAAAGTGGGGAATTGAATCGGTTAGATACTGACGCAGTTGATTCAGAGGTAATTGACCCACCTTGTGACCTGTGACCTTTGAAGAACTCCCCCAATGCTCTAATGCTCATTATCCATCTGGATAATGAAGAATGTAAGTTGACCTTTTCACTTTTGTAAGTAAGTATAGAATGCTGTCTGTAGTGGCACAACCAGGGCTTTGTTCACATTGCACAGGGGCAAAAATACACATTTTTAAAAACACATGTACATTTGAAATCATGTAGCTGTTATAGTTACGCCGCCAAATCTAGCAGAAAACTGTTTCAAAAACACAGTTTACGTTTTGAAACGTAAAACGTAAACTGCGTGTCTGCCTTCTGCCAATGTTAACATCCAATCAATATTTGCTTGTCTGTCTCTTGGTTGTGTTGCCTAAACATTGCCTAAACAGCATCCCTACATAAATGCAGAGATTCAGACAGACCTGGTCTTTGGGGATTGTGTTAATGTCATCCACGGGCAGTCCAGCGAGGAAGGGCCCCATCATCATCATCACGTCCAAATTCAGCCACGGCAGACTGGGAGGGCAGGGCATCACTGGAAAGACAGATGAAGATGCTTTACACACACATGCAGAGTAGTACCTGAAGACACTTATGAAAGGGCACAGGTCATTTAACACCCAAGTCGAAAAGTGGATGTGGAATGGGGAGGAACATTGGCTATCCTGTTTTCCGTTTATATGCCAGTTTTTTTTTTTATGATCTTATGGGTCATTCCACCAAATTGATACAATTGTGCTTTTGTACCAATTTTATGAAGTCCAGCTGATAACTGCGCAGGCCCGGTCCAGTTGCAACAACTTCATAGCAGCCATAAGAAAGTTGAAGATCAAAACATGTTTCACCCGAAGCATGACATGCTGCTCGGTTTGTCATCAAACTGATTGCTTAACCAGGAAGTTTAGACTGGCATATGCATTGAAGGAGGATGCGTCCTCAAGCCAACAATCACAATGGCGCTCAAGGTGCCCAGACCACAAAGATTTGCTAGAATGCATGGAGACCAACCAGGACAGGGTTAATGACATTTGTGCGTTCAACAGCCACAGAAATTTGACGACACCATGCAGCATATCTTATTCGTTTATTGATTTATTTGACCCAATAGTGACATTTTTTTACTGAGACTGATTGTAAGCATCAAACATTTGGGTTAATGGTGAATTACAATAAAATATATTTGGAAGGTATTTTGTTTAATATAAATAATTGCTGTAATCGTGTTAAACATTCTAACTCGGCAAAGGTGGTTCTCACCTGTCACATTAGACTGTGGTAGTGAAGTCGGCCAGATCAGTCCTTCTGGTTGAGGTGTGGGTTTGGCCAGGTTTGGCGTGGTCAGCTTTAGTTCTGGTTTCGATTGTGTAGGTTTGGGTGTGGATTGCCAGGCTGCAGCACTATGGCTGCAGTTGTAGTTGTTCTGGGTCACTTGCTCCTTGACCCAGCCTCTGATCTGAACACATTGCTGCTCAGAAAGAGACCCAAACACGTCTCCCAACATCTTCATCCTTGAAACAGACCATACTGTTACTCAGAAACGCACACAAACTAAATGGATCTAAAACTCAAAAACCAAGCCAGAAATTGCCTATTTCCTGTTTGTGACCTGTGACGGTATTTCAGTCCCTGCCAAGTTACAGCTCAAATGTTTGCCTACCCTTGGAGAATTGGTAATATATGTTCCATTTGTAAAGAAAACATGAGTGAACTGGCAAAACACGTTTCTTTTTCCGTACGGGATTCACATTCATCTATAGGTCATTACAGAGTGAAACAATCATAACAGATAACATGGTAACAAAAAAAACAGACCCCTGTTCAAAAGTCTGCATACCCATAGTTCTTAATAGTGTGCATTGCCCCCTTTAGCATCAATGACAGCATGCAGTCTTTTGCGATAGTTGTCTATGAGGCCCCGAATTCTTGCAGGTGGTATAGCTGCCCATTAGTCTTAGCAAAATGCCTCCAGATCATGCAAAGTCTTTGGTCATCTTGCATGAACCTAAAGTTTGAGATCTCCCCAGAGTGACTCGAAGATACTATGGTAAGGAGACTGTGATGGCCACACCCGAACCTTCTCCATTTTCTGCTGTAACCACTGGAGGGTCAGCTTGGCCTTGTGCTTAGGATCATTGTCGTGCTGGAAAGTCCTAGAGCATCCCATGCACAGTTTCATGCAGAAGAATGAAAATTGCCTGCCAGTATTTTCTGATAACATGCTGCATTCTTTCTTTCTAGTAACTCATCCAAGCAGCTCATTGTTGTTCAAGTATCGTCATATTGGGCTCCTTGAAACAACCAGACCTTTTTCCAGAGCCGCCTGCATTTCTCCTGAGGTAACCGGTGGGTTTTTCCATTGTATCCCAAACAATTCTTCTGTCAGTTTTGGCAGAAATCTTTCTTGGTCTCATTGAAATTGGCTTGGTATCAAGAGATCCCTGAGTTTTCCACTTCTTAATAAGTGATTGAACAGTACTGACTGGCATCTGCAAGGCTTTGGGTCTCTTTTTTATCCTTTTCCATCTTTATAAAAGTTCCATTACTCTAACAAATACGACAGAGGGACAGGTGAATTCCAAACACGTATAGCATGGTTAATTCTCAGGAACTAGGACAGGCAAAACTCGTAGTACAGCACGGGAGGGCGGAGCAGTACAAATCCAAACAACCAGAAGGTAGAAACCAGGGACAGGCAGGAGTCAGAGCACAGAGATCAGATGTGCAAAAGGTGATTTCTGTTATGATTTAAAAAGAAGCAAAATAACTATGTGTTTATAAATGGCTTCATATGATCACTACCCTTAAATAAAAGGATAGTGATCATATTTTTTACACGATCAGTCATATTTTCATAATAAATGCCAGGATATGCAAACTTATAAGCACAACTGTAGCCTTAAATGACACACACATAGATAGACTTCGGTCTTACACCCACTTACATCTCTTCTAGGTGAGTGTTTTGTATCCTGGCCGGCAAGTTTATCTGAGGTGGCGGCATATTGAGTAGGAAGGGCTTCACGGCCCACAACAGACTCTCAAAATCCTCTTGGGAAACGTTAGTTGAAACTTTCATTGTCAGGGAAACCCAGGACAACGGGGCAAGGAATGCTCTCAAGAAACATCTGGGACCAGCCTAAGAAAAACAATCATATTAAACATCATGCTAGGGCAAAACCCTGACTGACTGCACCTTATTATTAGAAAATGCTGGTTATTGGCTGCGAGGGCATATGGGACACTGACAGATGAGTTCCTCATGAGCTTTATGAAGTGCAGTAGACTGGAACAGTTCCAAATCCTCTCAGTCACATTCTAGGAGAGAGGATGAGTGAAAGGACATGGAGGACATTAAGTTAGAAAATAAACTAAATGTAATATTATGCCTTAAGAAAACAAGAAAACTTAATTAAAAGACAAGAGCAAAGGTCTGGCCTACCACTACAAATTGCAACTATCCCAAAGAATGTTGTGAACAATGAAATTATTGTTAAGTGTTCTTTACTATCTGACTATTTTACTGATAATGTCTTATGCGTGATTGGAATACATCTAGCTATGTAAAGGAGGCAGAATGTTGAGGTACCCATTCGTTGTCAGACTCAAGGTCTTTCATGGTGTCGTTGGAATAGAAGTGGGGAGCCGAGTCCGTGTCTGGGTAGACAGTCGCATTCTCAGTAGAGAGAGAGGTGAGCAGGGAGTGGAATATGTAAAGTGGGTTGGAACTAAACATTTTGTCCTCCAGTTGCATCCAACTGACAGAGAACGAGAGAGAAAGAAAAGAAAGTGAAATTGAGTGAAACAGATTAACAGGCAGACAATATGAGAGAGAAGTAGAGAGCTAAACGAGCAGAAAGCAAAAGCATTTGAAACGAAATTGGCAGAAGGCAAGAGAGTGTGAGACAGATAGACAGAAAGTGAGTGAGATTAAGAGACCGATAAGGATGCAATAAGAAGTCAGAAACTGACATCGAGAAGAATTATGAGCTTGTCAGAATAAGATAAAGACATACAGGCAGGATAGGGAAAGAAAAAGTGCAAATGCATAGATCAATTCCTATTCACACACACACACACACACACACACACACACACAAAACACATTTGTACAGCTAACCTCATGGGGACCAGAAAATAGAAATTGCATGCTCCCTTGCTCTAATCTTAACACTAAACCTAACCTTAACCCTTACCCTAATCCTAACCTTAACCTAACCCTAACCCTAATCTTAACCTCAATAAACTAACATTTATTCCTAAACTTTACCTAAGTTTAATGACTAACCTTAACCCTACACTTAACCAACAATGCCTTGACCTTAAAGAAACCCCAATTCGAACTCTACAATGAATTGTAAGTGTGACCCTAAACCTAAACCCTGAGCCAGAAATGGACTTTTTCCTCATGGGGACTGGAAAAAGGTCCCCATGAGTCCAATTTCTTGTGGTTTTACTATACTCATTGGGATATTTGGTCCCCATGTGTATAGTTAGACCTAAAACCCACACACGCACAAACACACGAGGCAACTTACCTGCAATTGAAGCTATTGATCATTTCCGTGGAGACTCTGTGTCCTGTGTCACAACAACAATGCAATAAGTGACTTGGGATGCTAAGTTAATGTAATATGTCAATGTCTTAAGTCTGATGGAGTCATTTCAGTTGTCAGAAGATCCCAAATTAGGGGTCATGTTACTGTGATGTGTTGTGCATATAACATGTTGTGGTGCATATAACATGTTATTTTAATGAGTGGTGTGTATTGTATGTAACATGTTGTTGTAATGAGTGGTGTATGTAACATGTTGATGGTGATGAGTGGTCTATGTAAAATATTTGTTGTGATGAGTGGTGTGCATTGTATGTGACATGTTGTTGTGATAAGATGTGTATGAAACATGTTGTTGGTGATGAGTGGTGTTGTCTTACCAAGACGCAGGCATCTCATCATCTGTTGGTGTAAAGACACACCAGAATGAAGAATGGAAAGTTTACCTTGTTTACCTGTTTTTTCTACCTATTATAGCTTCTTCAACTATAGCAACATAAACATATCCTTCAAAATGATGTACAATGCAATGTAACTTTACAGTGAAGTGTGACATTCCTTCCAGGCCCTGGAAGGAATGTCACAAGAAATGTTACAAGAAAGGTTACAGTTTTTAATCTTTCTTGATTTTGTCTTTTACAAATGTTTAATACATAGAAAATAAAAGACCACAAGCATCACTGCAAAAACAAAGCAATTTCTACAATGTATTTCACACATAAAGGGTTCTTGGCATTACTTTTTCAGCTACTCCACCTCCAATCATTAGTACCCCTTCTCCCTTACCCTTGACTGGTCCGTTCAAATAACTCATAGATGACCTCTGATGCATGAATAAGATCTGATTGTTCAAAGAGGTTTTATGTTATATGTTACATTTATGATACGTTATAAGTGTAGAAGAGGCTCACATTCAAAGTAGTTTGTATCCGCCGTGACCAAATTATTTACATTTTTAATAGAGTTGTGTTTCCTCTTTTGCTAAAATGTACTTAGCATTAACATTGTGTGTGAAAAGCTTAAAATGGCTAACTCTATTTTTGAAAATAAAGAAAACACAGCAACATTTAAATAATGATTTAATTACTCTATGGGTAATATACTGTTGCAATCATACGTTTGCATATCCTGGCAGAAATTATGACATGTTGGTATTGATTTTGAAAATATGACTTAAAAAAAACGGTCTATTCTTGAAAGATAGTGATCATATAAAGCCATTTATTATCACATAGTTGTTTGGCTCCTTTTTAATCATAATGAGATCAGAAATCACCCAAATGACCCTGATCAAAAATGTACATACCCTTGAATGTTTGGTCTTGTTATGTACTCACAAGGTGACACAAACATGTGAAAATTTAAATAAAAGTTGATTTTCCCACACACATAGCTTTTTAAATTGCAATTTGTGTTTGTGTATAAATTGTCAACGAGTTTGTTGACATTCAGTAATTTTCAATCACTTATTAAGAAGTGAAGAATTCGGGGATCTCTTGATACCAAGCCAAGGTCAGGTAAACCAAGAAAGATTTCAGCCAAAACTGCCAGAAGAATTGCTCAGGTAACAAAGGATAACCCACAGGTAACCTCAGGAGAAATACAGGCTGCTCTGGAAAAAGACGGAATGGTTGTTTCAAGGAGCCCAATATGAGCCCGATACAAAAATGAGCTGCATGGATGAGTTGCCAGAAAGAAGCCTTTACTGCACCAATGCCACAAAAAAGCCTATGGTGTGGTGGTTGCGCACTGATATTTTGGGGAGGGGGTGAGCTCTATATATATATTTATTATCACACCTCAAATCAGGTAAGGCCCAGTAACTCACCGCAAGCTCCGGTGCCCCATTTTGGGTGGGCGTTCCCAAGGTTGTGAATCCCTTTTCTAGGATGTCACGATATACATACGTGGTACTGTGGCTTGAACTACAGGCAATGAATGATAGAAGCTGCCAGAGATGAGCTTGTTTGAACAAGTTAGAAACACTATTCTATGACTTTCAGGTGAAAGCAGGAAAATACTACATGTTGCATTTACATGGTTCAAAACAGTAAATAAATAACTTTGTAGTGGCTACACCACAGGTAAGACAGGCACAACCAAAGCATATTAACTGATGGGTTACCAGTTTCTTGGCGATGTCTGGGAAGTGAGCGGGTGGAGCTGGGAAACCAGGGATCACAGCATTCATCATGGGAGACATGGGTATAATAGTCTCTGGGTTCAGGGCTGAGGCATATGACATAAACATACAGTCAACACATTAAATAAGGAGAAGGGCTTGAAGAAGGGCTTAAGTCTGATGGGGTTATTGCCCATGGTGCAAGAAACTAATTTCAATGGGAAATTTGTGTAATATTTTGTTGAATTGTTCAGCAACATTTCAACATTTAGTAACCCATGTAAAAAGATTTACAGAAATGTATCGAAGTCCCAGTGTCAACACAATGTTTTCAACTATCTTAATAAAAAAAAAAACTTTGTCAGATATTTGTTTAAAATGTCCTCAATATTCTTCAAAACAATCAAGTTTAAATTAGATAATATTTCATAATCATCACAAATATTAGATTTAATTAATGTATATCACAAACAAGTAATCACTAAAGTACTGACAAAACAGGAACATTTGTCAGATTTCTGGAAATACATAAGGTAATTTACACAAACGGTTTAGGTTTTAATCATATATGTTGGGTAATAATAAACAATGTATTTAAACCCACAAATTTAACTGCTAAATGATAGAAATATCAACCATTAATACAAAGTTTTGAATTTGCATTTTATACATTCATATGTACAGTGGGGAGAACAAGTATTTGATACACTGCTGATTTTGCAGGTTTTCCTACTTACAAAGCATGTAGAAGTCTGTGACTGTGTGAGACAGAATCGAAAACAAAAATCCAGACAATCACATTGAATGATTTTTAAATAATTAATTAGCATTGTATTGCATTGTATTGTATTGAAGTTTGCCAATGACCATCTGGAGGATCCAGATGAGGAATGGGAGGTCATGTGGTCTGATGAGACAAAAACATTTCGTTTTGGTCTAAACTCCACTCACCGTGTTTGGAGGAAGAAGGATGAGTACAACCCCAAGAACACCATCCCAACCATGAAGGATGGAGGTGGAAGCATCCTTCCTTGGGGATGCTTTTCAGCAAAGGGGACAGGATGACTGCACCGTACTGAGGGGAAGATGGATTGGGCCATGTATCACGAAGTCTTGGCCAACAACCTCCTTCCCTTAGTAAGAGCATTAAAGATGGGTCGTGACTGAGTCTTCCAGCAGGACAATGACCCGAAACACACAGCCAGGGCAACTAAGAAGTGGCTCCGTAAGAAGCATCTCAAGGTCCTGGAGTGGCCCAGCCAGTCTCCAGACCTGAACCCAATAGAAAATATTTGGAGGTTGCTGAAAGTCCGTATTGCCCAGCGACAGCCCCAAAACCTGAAGGAACTAGAGAAGGTCTGTATGGAGGAGTGGACCAAAATCCCTGCTGCAGTGTGTGCAAACCTAGTCAAGAACTACAGGATGCATATGATCTCTGTAATTGCAAACAAAGGTTTCTGTACCAAATATTAAGATCTGCTTTTCTGATTAATAAAATACGTATGTCATGCAATAAAATGCTAATTCATTATTTAAAAATCTTACAATGTGATTATCTGGATTTTTGTACTACAGGTACGACTACAGAACAATTCTTCTTATTTATAGTCTTTGATAAATGTTTAAATTAACAATGCTGTAGTATGTCTAATGTGGTTTAGACATGCTGTAGTATGTCTAATGTGGTTTAGACATGCTGTAGTATGTCTAATGTGGTTTAGACATGCTGTAGTATGTCTAATGTGGTTTAGACATGCTGTAGTATGTCTAATGTGGTTTAGACATGCTGTAGTATGTCTAATGTGGTTTAACCATGCTGTAGTTTGTCTAATGTGGTTTAGACATGCTGTAGTATGTCTAATGTGGTTTAGACATGCTGTAGTATGTCTAATGTGGTTTAGACATGTAAACGTCCATTACATGTTTTAACATCATTGGTTTGATGAGTGATGACTTCTAGATGCTTACCTGAGACGGCATGGACTAAGTAGAGCAGGAGAAGAGCCTTCTTACACAATGAACCCATGATGGAAAAATTTGAACAATCTTTCTGACTTAGATAAAGGAGGAAGAGATACA
Organism: Esox niger; assembly: GCA_016801105.1. Lineage (NCBI taxonomy): Eukaryota > Metazoa > Chordata > Actinopteri > Esociformes > Esocidae > Esox > Esox niger. Next base: position 11,360 of record JACXGJ010014698.1, read on the forward strand.
ACCAGTGAATTACTTCATCTAAATCTGGAAGTACTTACTTCCCTTTACTAAACCTTAGATATTTTTTGCAATCTTTAATCCCATATATTGTGCCATAAATGTCATGGAGATACAGATATTTTTCTTGTTATCTCAGTGTGCTTTAGCTTGCGATTGATCCATCTTACATAATCTCCTTCCTTTTCAACAATTCAACTGTTATAGACAGAAAAACAAATGTATATGAACTTCAGAATTTGTGTTTCATGTGACTAATGATTTTGCAATCCATCTGGTTTCTTCCTGTTGTATATGAGCCAAGTTTCAAAGACACATACTCATCATTATAACATTTCTTCCTCTAGGGTTTTGGCATCCTGTCTGCCTAGCTACCAGCCTAATTACCACCCCGTTTACCCACCCCAATTAGTGTTGCCTGCTGTGTATATCATTGTTGTTAAAAATCCAATTATATTGCGTCTGCTTTATCAACTGTATGTAGAAACAACTTAATATTTTCTAGTGCATGTGTGGTTGACCTCCACCCTCTCTTCTCATACACTGTACAGTATGTCATTTTAAATGTTTTCTTAGCTCCTAAAATTGCTTCTCCAAAATACCCTCCTTTCAAAATTATTTGCAATGCTTCCATTCACTTGACTTTGAATTGATGTTTGAACATTAAGAACTCATCTTACAATCTATAGACCATCTCATCCAAATTATTTTATCTCCCAAATCTCTTATCTACACAAACACAACAATTTTTTAGGTAATATTTTTTGTCGACTGAGTAATACTAAGTCTTGTACACATGAATCATGTCAAAGCTGTCCTTACAGTTTTCAGTACTACTACAAAGACATACTAAGACAAATACTTATTTGCTAAAATGCTATGATTACAATATGACATTAAATATTACAGACCACAAAAATCTAATACAGAGAAACAGAATGTGAAAAGATAAATGTACTTACTAGGTTTTCTTTGTGTTTCTTGAATATTTTAGGACAGCATGCACTACACAAAAACAAGAGTGTCTGTCCTACCTCTCTAAACATCCTCTCAGTATCCCTTCCCATCTGGGAGATTACCTGTTCAGGTGAGTTGGAACAGGTGCGTGCAGGAGGGGCCACTGCAGTCACTGGGTGTGTGTGTGTGTATGTGTGTCTTGTACATTTTGTCAGCAACTGGTCCCACCAATTTTTTTTTTGCCATCATTCATTTTATTTGGTCGCCTTCAATGATTGGTACAAATTGCAAAGAACTCTAGAACTTTATACTTTCCTCAAAATCGATTTGCTGGACATCATATATACCTGTACACAATGCCCTCCGCAAGTATCGGGACAGTAAAGTCAAACCTGCTATTTTTGCTAATTCCTCAAGACATATGAAAATACAATTAACTGATGACTATGATTAAGAGAATACTTTTCAAATGTTGGTGTCAATAGGCATAATGTAACATGAAGACTATTGCACTGTTCATGAAAGAAAAGCAAGCAATTTGGATGCTCAAAGAGTTTATGGGCAGATGAGATAAAAGTGAACCAATTAAAATGTTCTGAAGGCAAAAAAGAGGGAACCTCACATGATCCAAAGGATATCACCTCTTCTGTAAAGCATGGAGAATTAGGTCTTATGACATGGAGATGCAGGGCTATTTATTAATGATGTAACAAGTGATAGCAGCAGAATAATTAATTTGCCGAATTGTACAGAAGAATATTGACTTTGTACAAGCAAACGCCACCAGAATCACTGGGTGGCACTTTACTACATAAAGGACAATGACCCAAAACACACTACCAACGCAAGCACGTTCATCAGGGACAAAAAAATGTAAAATTTTAGACTGGTCAAGTCAATCTCATCATACGGCTTGATGGTATATGACTGCATCTTTAGAAACTTTCCAAGTTCATGAGAATTTCCAGATTAACTGATTAACCTTCATGTCTTAAAGTGATGATGGACTCTCATTTCTATTTGCTTATTTAAGCTGTTCTTGGCATAGCATGGACTGCTACAGTACAGACATAATTATGTTTTTCTCTATACCAACCCTACCTTGTCACCCTCTCTATACTTACCCTACCAATCTTTAAAGGAACGGACTTACAGCAAGAAGCAAACCCAAAGATGGTATTAATCAGAAACTGACACAACGCTTTGACACGTTGGTAGTTCCAACTCCTGCCACAAATACATGTGTCCAATAGTGCTCAAATTAGACGCTGGTTCTGTTGGTTAGTATATAGAAAAGCCAGTTGAACGTACTGTTGGTTTGTCCTCCCCATGGAGCAGGCATGCTTGATAAACAACAACCCACCTGACCTGCAACTCCCCCAGGATGCCTCTCTAATTTGCTATGATCATTAAGCTCAATAGGAACAGTTAATCTAGACAGAAAGATTGCCTGTTGCTGGTTAACGCAGACTCATTTGGTATCATCATGCAGGAATCATTTGTGGGAAGGGGGTCACACAATTATCTGGAAATATACAATGGGCGCATCTGCTCTCCCGAATAGTAGGCAGATGCCCCATATTGCATTTGAACTGGTGAACCTATTTAAGTTGCCCATGTCTTTTGTTTGTGGATCATTGTTTGTGCCAGTTTAATCTTTGCTGTGGTCTTCAGTTTGTTGTGTGCCTCTTTTGATGTTTTTTGGGGGGTTGAAAATATATAATAAAAATATGTTTCCCTCTGCTCCATGTGTCCTGCCTCACCTGCACTGCGACACATAAGTTGAAGTTGCACCCTCTAGTTACGATATAGCGGCGGCACTGAAAACTCAGTATGCAAGTTAAAACAGCCAATCGTGAAATGCCTGTCCCTATTAATGACCCGTGTGCCCAGACAACAGCCTCACGAGGAGTTAGCATAAATTACTAAGACATTAGTTAGCGTTTAACGTTACTAATGGTAGGTTTGAGCGCGCTAATAGTTTAAACAATATTTATAGCAATTGACCGACGTTAATTGTAGGGATAATTCTACTCTTCTATGTAAGTACCGTTAGCTAACTGTGAGAAATTAGCTACTCCCGGCAGAACGGTTTCGGAGCCTTATATTTCAAAAGGTTGTATCAGCGTCTTGTGAGCAACATTAAA
>JACXGJ010014699.1:0-14459 GCA_016801105.1 Esox niger
TGGGTTCATCAGCGGGGAGAAGAGGAGCAGAGCTTAAACCAAGCCTTGGGTTCATCGGCAGGGAGAAGAGGAGCAGAGCTTAAACCAAGCCTTGGGTTCATCAGCGGGGAGAAGAGGAGCAGAGCTTAAACCAAGCCTTGGGTTCATCGGCAGGGAGAAGAGGAGCAGAGCTTAAACCAAGCCTTGGGTTCATCGGCAGGGAGAAGAGGAGCAGAGCTTAAACCAAGCCTTGGGTTCATCGGCAGGGAGAAGAGGAGCAGAGCTTAAACCAAGCCTTGGGTTCATCGGTGGAATGAGCCAATGCTGTCAACAGACACATCCTCTCTACATCTCCTGGTAGCAGCATCTCCTGGTAGCAGCATCTGACAGCTAGGAAGCAGTCAAGGAGTGTGCAAAGCCTCTGACACGCCCAGACTTAGGCACTCTGTCATTTACACTGTAAAATGACAAACATTTTAAATGCAACATTCCTTTTGGTCAACACTGACATTGTTGATTACACATAGTAACAAAATGGTCTAGGTAAGATCCCACATTGCAGGTCACTGAACTATTAGGCCTGATGCTTTGTCTGGAGAAAACAAGGTAGTGCTCATGACCTGGCTAATAGCGTAAGAGCTGCAAGAAAAACAGCGCCCCTTAGTGGCCCCATGGGTGTCTATTTTTATAAGTAGATAATTATTTAACATTAATAAAACAAAAAGGTTGACAGTTCAAACACCGAGCCAAATCAATTTGAACATCTTCACAGGTCTCCCCTCAATCACTGTCATGAATTAGCAGCAGTCATGGCTTACTTCGACATCAGTACACAATCCCACCAGGGGGCTGAGGCCTTGATATAGATAATCCATCTGACTCTCATTCAGCACACAGCACTAAATTTGGTTCCCAAATGAAAACAATTTCTTAAAAGATTTCTCAAAGATGTCCTGGGTTCTTTGGGGATGTCCTGGGTTCCTCAAGTAATCAATAATTCTATGAGAGTACTACTACTGCTATGCTACTACTATACACTACTGCTATACTACTACTATACACTACTGCTATACTACTACGATTACACGACATTGCCACAATCTGTGATTTATTGGTCTGTCGATGTCTTTCCAAAAGCTGCCAATTAAATTCTGTTCTGAGCCTCTGGCCTTGGACAATTAATATGATGTGAATAAATGGTAAATTACATTTTTGTGGTTCATGCTATTAACTGGTCACGGACATAGATATCGTTTGTGTAATGATAGACAATACAAACATGTTCAAGGGTGCAGTGGGCAAGTTCTTATAACACGCACGCACACATGCACGCACGCACGCACGCACGCACGCACGCACACACGCACACACGCACACACGCACACTTGACCTTTTGTCCGTCTCTATGTAGAAAACCCTATCATTATGATCTGACGGTCCACCAGATTATAAAACCATGACAGATATACCATTACACCCAACACTCTTCACAATCACCCGTGTGCGTGCGCGGGCGCGTGCGTGTGCACGTGCATGCATGATATACACATGGCTCTCAGCTGTCATGCGCCCTACTTTCCCCCAGCATCTCTCACATCAGAATAATCATTCCTAAACAAAGCGTATTTAATGTACTGGGCACCTCCCTGGCAGCTTCCGTCTGCTGAGTGCTGCGTGACAACTCCTTCTAAATTACAAATATCAATCTGCCACAGCATTCAAGCAGCCCTGGCAAGCTCATCACAGGGGTTCCCCATCAAAACGCTCCTTAACCCTCCTCTCACCACCCACCAGTCACATCTAAACCAAACACTCACATCCAAGACAAACACTCACATCTAAACCAAACACTCACATCCAAGACAAACACTCACATCCAAGACAAACACTCACATCCAAGACAAACATCCATATCTAAACCAAACAGCCATTTGTAAACCAATCAAATATCTAAACCAAAACACTGATATCTAAATTTAACACGCACCCATTTTCATTGGCTCCGAATAAAGATCCTTTGTAGAAATATGACTCAACAGTTTATTTCCCACAAACTATTGAAACAGCAAGTGTGATACAGTTGTATATCTACGTACTGTATATCTACGTACTGTATATCTACGTACTTTGACCATAAGTATAATTATATTCTCAACAAGGATAAGCTGATAGGGTGTCTAGTAATACCGCTGAAGAAGAATACATCAAATGTATGTTTACACACTGTGGACGGCATAACGCAGTTCCCTGGCATTGCATATGTATAGGATACACAAATGGTCATTATATTTGCAAATTAACATCTCAATGGTAGTTAAAAGCTTGTTTTCATGTGGTCAGGTCCCTAGCCAACATGTTAACAGTCTTTACTTGGTCTTAAAAGGTAGGGAGGTCCGACGTTCTAGTGCTGTTGTCAAAACGTTTAGGCAAAACATTTTCTTAGTCGTTTTGTTACTTCGAGAGCCCATAGAATGAAAATGGCCCATTTGATTACACTGTGAGTAGAATGCGGACTTCCCTATTAAAAAGGCCAAAACTTCCTCTTGAAAGTTTTTGTACACCTTCTTGTGACTTGTATAAGCATTAAGTACTTGATTAAAGTATCCTATTGCTTTGGTATTCTAGAAGAGTCAAGTTAAAGTGAAGTGAGGTAAATACCTGATGTTAGCTAAGTACAAAACCTTAGGGTCAAGTCAAAGTGAAGTGAGGTAAATACCTAATGTCAGCGAAGTACAAAATGGCACGGTCACATCAGTCAAGCATGGAATTCAACAAGATGAGATGGAGTGCTTTGTCTGGTTCACAAGGAAAATAAAACAATAAAAAGACTTTATCAAGAACAAATCCATTTGGCATCGACATACCATAGATATGCTACTATGCTGTTTGCTCAAACAACGGAATTCAAATTTTGTTTCTCAGTGAATTCTTGTCAATCTTTAGATGTACGTTTTATTGTTATTGACTTACCAGAGACCCACTGTAGACTTTTTTATATTAAGATGTTATATGTAAACAAAAATGTATTGTTTGTATAAAAGGCTACAAAGGCTAGAAGGAATTAACATACTCCTCTATGATGAATATTTAGAATAAAACATCATATCAAAAAGCAGAATGCATTTTTCCATACCAATATTCCAGATAAACACAGGAACAACAAGACCTCAGTCCACATCCCAATAATGTAATTTAAGGAAACCAAGCGTTGCTATTACACTAATGCGCATTGCTTGAACTTAATGAAAAAAATAGTTGACTTTACTTTTGGATGCCCCCCTGCTCCCTCCCGTGCCCCTCCACTGACAATACTGAGGAGCAGCCCCTTTAAACTGGACACTCGTATCTCAACCAAACGCTCGTATCTCAACCAAACGCTCGTATCTCAACCAAACACACTATTTATAAAATTACCATTAAATTTACTTCACAGGTGGTACCAGTAAAAGGGAGAGGTTTTTCATCTTTTTTTTTAAATAGGTGTCATTGGAGGATGCTTTTGATTCTGGGTTGCTGAGGGGGCAAAACAACGCTTTGTAAGTAACATGTTGACTCTGTTAATCTGGTGTGGCCTGGGGGGAGGAACATGGTACAGACCAGCCAAGTGGTGCCAGAACACTGGAATTTGCCGGGGCGTTGTGGCTGGGGTTGGTAGAGGGGTGTGGAACATGTTCAGGCTCTAAGGCTTTAGGGTTCCTTCGCAGCTAAGCTAACAATGCTGAAAAATGTTAAAGGCCCATATACCTTCCTCTAGAGTACACCACGTGTAGACGTTTCACCTTTGATTTAGAAGACACCAGGACAGCTTATTGGAACAGATGCCATGAACACCACAGGCATCTGCTCTGTTAGTTGGCAACTCAACCTCTGAATGTGTTAGCCTGGTTACCAAGCTCTGTTCCTGTGGGGCTAGCAACCCACGGACCGTCTCTTTCCGGATCAACCAAATAATACTCACTATGGGACCCTCATTCAATTCAAGTCCTGAGTGCAGCCATTCCACAGCTCAATCCTCCAGAGGGCGGCTTCGGCATCAACCGCAGTGTGGCGTTTTGATGCCCAGACATGTTCATCAACCGTATCGTGGCGTTTTGATGCCCAGACATGTCCATCAACAGTAGCGTGGCGTTTTGAAACCAAGACATGTCCATCAACAGTAGCGTGGTGTTTTGAAACCAAGACATGTTCATCAACCGTAGCGTGGTGTTTTGAAACCAAGACATGTTCATCAACCGTAGCGTGGTGTTTTGAAACCAAGACATGTTCATCAACCGTAGCGTGGTGTTTTGAAACCAAGACATGTTCATCAACCGCAGCGTGTCGTTTTGAAACCAAGACATGTTTTCTAAAGGGGAAGTCAAGTAAAGGTGGGAACCCTTCTCAAAAAGGAGCGCGTGTGTGGACCCTTTGGAGAATTCCCCTGTGTTACGCTCACACTGACCTCATTCACCATATTCACTTGCTTACCTGCTCGCACGCGCACGCGCAGGAACGCGCACGCACAGTAACATAATAATGGAGAGGTTTACAAAACGTCAGAGGCGGGCACCTCCCCGATAAGGCACCTGGCATCCCGATTCCATTTCTCCGGCTTCCACAGAACAGCCTGCTCAGACTCGCTGCAACGCAACAGGCCTACCTGAGTCCTTAAATACTAAACCAACACTTGACTATAATGACATGGGGCTTCACAACACAGAGGGGAGGCCACTCAAGACATTTAAACACAATTGCAGGGAAATTAATTATTGTATCATGCACATGATACAACTGTCTCTATCACGAACAAACCCAGTCATGGGTCGGTATTCTGTGATTACACAAAGGAATGCAGGGAAATATGTATCTATGAATTCACACAACTGCTTAAACAAGCCCTGAACCAGTATTTAGTCTATAATGCATAGTAAGACTAATATGTTACAGCAAGTACAAATATTATGGTGTTTATAATTTAATCACACTGTAAAAACACTAAAATAATCAGGCTGGTTCCCCAAATGTTGCAGATTTTTAAACTATTGAAATCGGTTCTACTTTGCTTGGAATATGGAGTACCAACAGAAAGCACGTTGCACCATAGTCTATGCATGTTATGACCCACACGACAGAGAGTGACATGCTACTGGTGTAGGATAGGCCCGTAGGAAGGTCCTTGTCCGGTACTGGGTGGAAGGTAGGCCCTTTGGAAGGTCCTTGTCCGGTACTGGGTGTAGGATAGGCCCGTAGGAAGGTCTGTGTCCGGTACTGGGTGGAAGGTAGGCCCTTTGGAAGGTCCATGCCCGGTACTGGGTGGAAGGTAGGCCCCTAGGAAGGTCCATGCCCGGTACTGGGTGGAAGGTAGGCCCTTTGGAAGGTCCTTGTCCGGTACTGGGTGGAAGCTAGGCCCTTTGGAAGGTCCTAGTCCGGTACTGGGTGGAAGCTAGGCCCTTTGGAAGGTCCGAGCCCGGTACTGGGTGGAAGGTAGGCCCGTAGGAAGGTGTAACCTAATATGGCTTATGTCACTACAGATGGAGCTGTCCATTTCAGCACCGCGCAAATGAAGACTGGCAAGAACCACATATTTGTGCTTCCACTACATTTTTAATTGTGAATCCCTTTGCGTTTCCCCTCATATGATGATAGCATGTGGCATTACGCATTCACACACACACACGCACGCACGCACGCACACACACGAGAGAGAGGATGAGAAAGAGAGTGGGAGATCGAGAATGGCCCACTTCCAACCGGCCTCGGTACCATCAAGATGAAGATGGCGGGTGGGTCTGGCTAACACACTCCCTAAAAGCATTGTCTGATCTGCTTATCGTTCTTTGGCTATCTCGGAATGGGATTTCGGACATGAATGGCATGTCTCTGAGCCTATCTTCAAATTACTGGACGTCGGGTATGGGCAATAGCCAATTACATTAAAATAAAATAAACATTCTTGCAATAATGTCAGATATTTTTTATTCCAGTGGAGCTCAAACGACTCGAAGAAAAAACAGGAACCCAATACAAACATGAGGTCTTAGGGTTCGCGTTTGAAGGCTTGGCGGAGTTCAGCAGCCTATTGATTAGATATTCATTTGTGAGCTTCCCTCTTCATTCTAATAAAGACGCACTTCCCAAAATAGGATCACCCATCAACCACCCTAATCCCTTCGTTTTGCGTCTATCGTACGCACGGTTTCCCCCCGGAGGTAGCGCTGTTTTATTCTCCAGGGACAACCTCATCCACACCGCTATTACCCACGGGGAGACTTGCAGTCTGAAGCGGGGAAATTGCACACGGTTGTCATATACACAACCACCAGGTTGTCAAAAAACACAGTAGAGCTCGGGAAACGGAGGCATGCGACCTTATGTAGGCTATTTGAAAAGTGTCTTGCACATAAACACCCACACGCCTGCCAGGAACAATCTCTATCGGGAACTTCAGCTTTGTGTGTCACCTCAATACAATTACATTCAAATGTGGTAATTTATAGCCTATTCATCATATTGCCATACAAATAAAATGACTAAGTAGCCTAGCCCATGTCATAGGGTCATAGGCAGGAAACAGTGATTTAGCCTCTCGATGTGTGTGTGTGTGTGTGTGCGTGTGTTGTGTGTGTGAGAGAAAGAGTATTTCTCTCTCTCTGACCTGTGCACCCCCATCCTCGTACTCAGAAACACACACGCACACAAAATCAACATGGGCGCATGACAAAAGCTCAGGCAGATAAGGGTAGATAGTGAACGCGAGAGGGAAGGAACTAGAGAGTGATATCAACTGTGAAACCAACGAGAGAAAAAAGTTATGAATTATGTTGAAACAAACAAAAGCTAGTAATCCCCTGAAATGTGCCACGTTTGTATACATTACCCAAAGCCAGAATTCAGCATGTGGCTTACCTACAGGGGAAACGCCGCTGCTTCCGTCTCACCTTTATTCAAATCCTCTCACAGCTTCCCTAAGCCGCCGGGCTAATATGTGAAACTGCACTGCAGTGTCTCTTCTGCCATCCCCTCACTGGAGCTCTTCGTTCTATAAGCCACAGCAACCGGCGTCCACCTTACGTTTGGTGGCATTCATTGGGGGCTATACAGACGTACGCAAAAATACAAGTCATGGGAAATCTCATAAGCGAACGGAGAAAGTCCGAGTGTTTATTTGTTTTGCCCCATTCCCCCGTGGAGCCAACCGAGTCTCTGGCGGCAGGTGCTCAACTTCACACAGCCATTTTCAGCCCCAAGCTTAATACGGTCACAGACTGGACTAGACTGTGCGCACCAAAATTGACAAATAATACACTCTAGACAGTGATTTACTGATATTGTTTCAGAATAGCAGCTGCAACTTCATATTGGCTTCCATGCAGAGCATTTGTACCGTTGGTCAAAAAGCAGAGCAAGAGCCGATGAAGTCGTTGACGCAATCAAACGAAGTAGCCAAGCAACTAGTAAACCTCAAAGAGTGCAAGTCTGCGGAAACCAGGGGAGAAACGGGCTTACCTTCAAAACGCTTTCCAAAATGGTCCGATAGCGTTGGTCAGTCAATGTGGAAAGCCTTGGACATCACAGCAACCGGAGAACCAGAGAGAACACGTTTCCATGGAGTGCCGGGGTGCCACCGAAAAAATGTATTTTAACAAGATCACCCATTCAGCCGATAGCCGAGGTTTAATCCAAAGAGAAAGATATGGATCTGATTTCTCCTCTCAGATGGATGAAAAAGTGTCAAGCTTTCCCATTATACGTGAATTTGCGCGGGGTAATGGAAAATGAGAAGGGTAATAAAAATAAAATAACGTAGGATCAAGTAGAAAAAAAAGTCTAAAAATATTACATTTAGTCTACAAAACGGGAGACACGGAAACGCGTAGCCTATTGAACTCTCCCCTAAATCCAACAGCTCGTTTTGCGCCAAATGATGTTCGGTCAGGAATTCTCCGGAGGGTGCCCGACCATCCCAAACGCGCCGGTGCGCACTCAGCTAAGCCGCGCCACGCCGCAGACGGGAAAATAAATGTATGGATGTATTCGCAAGTATCCTTTATTGCCAGATTCAACGGGTGGAGGAGGTGGGGGTCCTCCACAGCCCCGCTATGTAGATGCAATGCTCATAGCTTGCTCTGCTGAGAGGGAACTCTTCCCGGTCCTAGTGCCTTCTTAGCGTCGCTGCGTTCAACAAGCGCCTACGCGACACCAGCATTCTGTTGTGCTCGCTGATTTGAAGGGATAGCTTAAATTAGAGGGGAAAACAACCTCAAATCGAATAGTGCGAGTGGGCGGTGGTGTACTATTCATCTTCAAAGAGAAATAACGTGACAGGGTGAAATAGAAAGCTAGGACAGCACAATAATTAGGCTGATATTGTAAACGAATCGCCTAATTTCCAAAGAAATGTCTCCTATATACACCATGGCGACAAAAGCAATTAATTTTTTTCACAAACTGAGAATCGGTGAGAGTTTCTACCTTCTAGTCGTTTGTTGGGTTGCTTGCTCTTCTGGGGTTTAGGCTGGGTGTCTGTATAGGCACTTTGTGACAACTGCTGGTTTAAAGTGTGTTTTATAAACTACATTTAACGTAATGAGCCATGAAACCAGACTTCGTGAAGTTGTACTGTCTAGATGCGGCAAAAGTTTGGCGAAGACCAATGTCAAGAGTTAAAACCGTGTTGGCCATGATTCCAGTCAATTAAATGGATGCTGTACATATCTAGGGGACTACGTTCTCGGTTTTTCTTCCTAATCGATACGGTATGATGTGACATGACGGGCCATTGCAATGAGACATTTTAAACGTCAACTGACATATTTGAATGGCGTTGACATGTCTTACTCTATTGTTTATAACAACGCATTGGTTATATAATCACGCTTTGCACCAACGTCAACGGAACGGCCGTCAAATCTAAATGCTTTCAACACACAAAGGTAAAACAATGTCCCAATTACATACACACGTATGCCTGTGTCTGTTCGCTCTGGACGGTGCCCAGTCAAGGCAGTGGTTGAATCACGGGCTGCGAGTTGAATATTAATGACGTGGCTTAGAAGGGAATAAAGGCTACCATAGAGGAGACCTGAACGCACACGCACACACACAGTGACACACACACACACACACACACACACACACACACACACACACAGTGACACACACACACACACACACACACACAGTGACACACACAGTGACACACACAGTGACACACACACACATGGCGCCACCATGGGGCAAAAGGGGGGGCTTGAGCCCCCCAGTTGAATTTTCTGCCACCCCAGTTTAAGTTTTAAATACTCTCTAGCAGTGACACCGACGGTGGGGGGGGGGCAGCTATCGTGTACGTTGTCCCGGGCCTGGGGGGCCCATTTGGTTGGCTAACATATCATTATTTATTTGTCAGTCAGTGTTAGTATCCAGTACCATTGAGAAAATTACACAATGATTAAAGAAGGGATACATGTTTTTTCTATTTGCTGTTTTTTTATACAGCTTTTTTTCTGTAAAAATGGTTTGTTCTACCAACAGCCAATCAGTGATACCTTAACACCTACAGCCAATCAGAGTGATGGCCTTACACCAGGAGCAACACAACTTCGTTAAAGCTGCAATAGGTTGAAAAAAAAACAAAGGTTCAGTGCAGATGGAATGTCAATGTATTCATAATGGAGCATGCCGCTAATTCCAATCCAGTTCTGTTCCAGCAATCCCGTTCCAGCCAATTGCCTTCTGCTTTTCTAGTTGGTTTATTTTGTGAACATGCATTTGACCTGGATGATATATCTAGCATAAGAACGAAAAAAGGAGCTAAGTTCGCTTACTGTAAAAAAAACTATAAGGGCGCCAGCAGGAGACCAGGACGGTAAACTGTCAATTACACCCTTATCTACTACAGCATCAGCATACCCTATGAAAATGGCAAAGAAGCAAAAGAAGACGAAGATAGAAGTCTCTAGCTACCAGGAACCCTAAGATAACATTAGCAAGGCTAAGAAGAATGTTGAACACAGAGTTAGTGCTTTTTTCGGAACAGGTAATACCATGTTTTCATATATATAACATAATTCTCTATCAGGCATTGGTGCGGAACCGCTTTCTTACCGATGAGTGTTTGCAAAATGCTGTAATTGTAATTTTCACTGAAAAAAATCCTACATAAATTTGTCTAACAAACTACAGTAGCTATCTGGCTAAAACATTGCGATGACTCCCCTCAGGATAAATCACGAGCACAAGTAATTATTTTGATTATAGGCGTTTCTACTCATATCCATGCAATGAACATGCTTTAAACATGCTTTACAAATGCTGTGATCACTGGACAAAAACAAAAGTGTGCAGTGCCATACAGAGAATTCTCGTAGAGAATAATCATTAAAATAAATAAATGTACTAAACTGTAGGCAGTCTATTATACTGCTATCAACTTTGCTAGCATATTAGCAATTAACTGAGACATTAGCATATCCAATAACTCAGTGAAATGGAGAAAAGTACATACAACCTGGTATACCTCATTGGCCACGTTAATTTAAGGGGAGTACGAGAAGAACTTCCAGCTTTTCACTTCAATAGATTCCACTCTTCATAAACATACCATACAGCAAAATAACTGGTGACATTCTCTGTCCAACGTTCACTGTTGCTCCACCCCCTGTAGCAGCACATAGCAACTAATTAGACTAATAACCCCACCCACTAGCACAGGAATATTGGATCCACTATTGACATACCAGGCAGGTGAACACATGTTCTTGCTTATCTCTTAATTATTAAAATATTATCGAATTAAAAATAGATTATTATTTGAATTAACAATTAAATTAACTTAAACTAAATTGGACTCTGGCAGGTACAATTGCCACCATGCAACCAAAACTAGGAGCACAGAAATAGAAGGACAAATCTGAGAACTTCAAACCATGGAGAAGTTAAGTAATGGCTGATTGTGACTGAGGAGGTTATGAACAGAAAAGATGTGCCATAATAAATGAACTGTGTTACACACAAAGGGATTTGAATTTCATTGTTAACGTTAATAAAACATTTATGACCTATGTTTTGGACAGTAATATAATGTAACATAATACAGTGCATTTCTTTTTTGGCCCTGGTTTTGGCGCACGCACACACAGACACACACTTGCTGAAATGGGCAAGGCACTGTACATTATATTACAGAGTTAACTCTGTGACCTCCAGCAAGACCCTAAACAAAAACCAAAAGCTTCCTGGGTAATCTTTAAAAGGGTTCTTCCAATTGGAAAAGTGGGGGAACATTTTTGTTCAAGAAATCCGTTATTACATTTTAATATATTTTAGCCCCCTTCTTAATGATCTTCCAATAATTATTTATTTTTATTGGAATGTCAGGGCTTGTGTAAACACACTGTATATTAAAATATTTTATTTTACTGTGTCATTTGCTTTTTCTGAATAACGGGAGAATGCTGCTGGAATTACAAATGTAAAATAACAGGAAAAACCTATATTCAGAAAACAGAGATGTTGATCCCTTGTTATAAATAATAAACTGTAACACTTTTTCCTAAGTGTCTTAGCATGCTTTGTGGTTGTACATTTGGGTATTGTTCATGTTTGGTTGTGACCGTTTGTAAGATGCTAGTGAGTTTGGTTTTGAGCCAGTTTTTTGTCCAGTGTTTCTCCTTGGAAAAAAGGATTGCGGTGTGAAGTGGACAGCCTTTGAGCCAATCAGAGTGAAGATTATTGTAATGTGTGTGATTTGCTTTAGACCCACTTTTTATTCACTTCTCTAGTTAAAGATTGAAACAGTAAGAATATGGATATTTGCTGTTTGAACTGGCCTTATCTCAGGAACCTCAAACGAGAAACTCCTGTTCCACATTTGTTCCTGTTGGAGCGAGAGGCAAACCTCAAGTAATCCGTTGTCATACAGGAAGAAGAGGCTATAGATTGGGCTTTCTCCTCTTCACCTCGCTCCTGTGATGAAACACTGTTCTTACACAGTGCTGCTCATAGCTGGCTGATTTGTCTCTCCTCTCATGTCTGTGTCATAACACTCAGAAACCTTCTACTAATAGAATACCACTCATCACAAGCAGTGGTATATTCTCATGCTTCCTCTCGCCTACCTCCTGCTTCCTCTCTCCTACCTCCTGCCTGCTTCCTCTCTCCTACCTCCTGCTTTCTGTCTCTCATTACACAGATATACAGGGCCCTTTTTCAAAATCAATCACATTCCAAAGAAAAACAAGAGCACCTTTGCATTACACAGATATACAGGGCCCTGTTCAAAAACAATATTGTGTGCCATTCACTCCCTCTTTCTATCATCTCTCCCTCTCTTTCGCCTTTTCCATCACTGTCACTACATCTCTCCCTCCCTCCTCTCTCCCTTTCCCTCCCTCCCTTCCTTCCTCTCGCTCAAACAGGCAGATGTTGTACAAAGGGCTGATACATGGCCCCTCTCTAACTGCAGGTTTATTACATCGGCTGGTTGTCGGTGCCAAGCGGTTACCAAGCGGGTGCCAAATGGTTGCCAAGCGGTAGCAGTGACAGAAGGTCGAGAACTCTTTGTAATTGCCAAGATCATATAATTTCCTCATCTGCTAGCCACATCTGTGCCAAACTGGAACATTTAGCCAATACAATCAATAACACAAGGGACAAAACATTGATTTGGGCTTGTCTCATTCTGTAACAACAAGGTCTCAGCACCTCGTACTGCTACCTCAGTTTAGAATAAAATGTATACAGAGATAAAGATATAGAGATACTCACATGTCAACCGAGCTGTTACACTGTCTTCTGTTTATTTAAGTACGATGGAGAAGAAGATGGAAAGGAGAGAGAAGAATGGGGGAAAGGAGGAAGAGAAGAAGATTGAGATCAAGATGGAAATGTGAGAGTAGGATGACAAGGAGGAGAGAAGGATAATAAAGGCTATGTAATTTACCTTTCCTGACAGTTACTTCACGGAGTAAAACGTACTTAGTATTATTGGGTTGTGTGGTCGTCCCACCAGCCATCTTAAAATGAATGAGTGTCTCTGGATGAGCGTCTGCTAAGAGACTAAAATGTTAATGTAAGAGAGGAAGATGATCTAAGAAGAGAGGACGGAGGGGGATGGAAAGGACATAGGAGATAAAAAGAGAGGAAGATAGAGAGGTGAGAGGGTGAAAGAAAAGAGAGAAGATAGACAAAGAGGAGAGGATGGAGAGAGGAGATCAATGGGCTGTACTATCATCCCTGCGTTATGACCAGTGCAGCAGTGTTATGCTTACCTCAATAACCTAACCTGTATACCTCACCCCTACAGCATCAATAACCTAACCTGTATACCTCACCCCTACAGCATCAATAACCTAACCTGTATACCTCACCCCAGAGCATCAATAACCTAACCTGTATACCTCACTCCTACAGCATCAATAACCTAACCTGTATACCTCACCGCTACAGCATCAATAACCTAACCTGTATACCTCACTCCTACAGCATCAATAACCTAACCGGTATTCCTCACCCCTACAGCATTAATTACCTAACCTTTATACCTCGACCCTGTAGTAAACCAACCCAACCAAGCCCAACCCAACCAAGCCCAGCCTAATAAAACTCCACCTAAGGAAGCCCAACAGAATAAGCCCGGCCTAACGAAGCCCGGCCTAACAAAACTTCACCCAAGAAAGCCCAACTGAATAAAGCCCAAATTAATAAAGCTCAACTAAATAAGCCAAACATAACAAAGCCCAATCTAATGAAGCTCAAGGAAATGGAGCTCAACAAAAAGAACAGCTAACCAAAAACCTAAGCCACAATAGTTTAACCTAAAAATAACACAAAATTGTAACACCATTCCCAATTGACAATGTTTCTCTAAACTCACTAAACCCCAAATGAGTAATTCCATTTTACAGTAGGGGTTATTGGAGCAGCCCAAAAAAACTGATGCAAACATTCACACCCCACACACCCCCACAAAACATTCTCACCAACCCACCCCATCAAAACACACAGAGAGACATTCTGTAGCCCGCAGGTACTCATCCAGTCATTAGCTAAATGTACAAACAACAAGAGCACTCAAGTCAATGCTGTTCAATGAGCATGAATGTCTGGTTGCACAGAAACTGTCACCAGCTGCTAGGAGGTAATTAAGAGACTGGTTTCACCAAAAGCCATGCAACAGGCCCGTCTGCAGCCAATCAATTCACCTCTTCTATATCATAATTTTACATCACAGAATAGGATGTTCTTCTTCCCAAGCTCAGCTTCTAATGTTCCACACGGCTAAACAGACCCCTACGGTAACTTCCATTCACGGACCCCTACGGTAACTTCCGTTCACCGACCCCTACGGTAACCTCCGTTCACCGACCCCTACGGTAACCTCCGTTCACCGACCCCTACGGTAACCTCCGTTCACCGACCCCTACGGTAACCTCCGTTCACCGACCCCTACGGTAACCTCCGTTCACCGACCCCTACGGTAACCTCCGTTCACCGACCCCTAC
>JACXGJ010014700.1:0-14462 GCA_016801105.1 Esox niger
GAGGGGGAGAGGGTGAGAGAGGGGGAGATGGGGAGAGAGGGGGAGATGGGGAGAGGGGGGGAGAGAGGGGGGGTTGCATCACTTCAGCAGTGACTAAC
This sequence comes from Esox niger, assembly GCA_016801105.1. Classification (NCBI taxonomy): domain Eukaryota; kingdom Metazoa; phylum Chordata; class Actinopteri; order Esociformes; family Esocidae; genus Esox; species Esox niger. The sequence continues at coordinate 99 of JACXGJ010014700.1, forward strand.
TGTTCTCCACCTCCTCCCCCCATTTGGTTTCACTCCATCCTATCTTTTCTGTCATCCTCTTCTAGTTATATTTTCTCTTCCTCCTACTTGTCTCTGTCTCTCCCTGCACTGCCCCCTCTGTCTGTCTGTCTCTCTTGAGGTTTTTCTACTGACCACCACTTATAGATGTATTCATCTGTCTCTGTCAATCTCACACTCTGTCTTTCTATCTCAACATGTCTGTCTCTCCCTCCCCTTTCTATCCTATCCACCTCTCCTCTCTTCTCATCTTATTCTTAATCTGTTTGTCTCTCTCAATCACTGGGATTGCCCTGTTTTTTAGTTTAGTGGGTTTATCTTTAACACCGACACAGAAGATATAGAGGGGTTACCCTTAAAACAGACACAGAGAAGACATTCACAGGTTATCCCTAACACGGTTACAGAGAAGATGTTCAGGGGTTATCCTTAATGTAGGCATAGGCAATACGTACCAGGGTTATCCATAACACAGACACAGAGAAAATATACAGGTGTTATCCTAAACATGGACAATACGTACCAGGGTTATCCTTAACACGGGCACAGAGAAGATGTTCAGGGGTTATCCTTAACTCGGGCACAGAGAAAATGTTCAGGGGTTATCCTTAATGTAGGCATAGGCAATACCTACAAGGGTTATCCTTAACACGGGCACAGAGAAGATGTTCAGGTGTTATCCCTAACACAGTTACAGAGCAGATGTATCAGGATTATTCTTAATGTAGGCATAGACAATACGTATCAGGGTTATCCTTAACACGGGCACAGAGAAAGCTTATTGATTGACCAATAGAACTCACAGAGCTTGCTTTATGTCTGATCGTTTCTGGCCTAGGTGTGTTGGGAGGGACTCTGCAGTTGGAAGGGTTAGGGCAAAACGCTCTACTAACATTGTGCCCACTTTTCAACACTTTGTGTTTGAATATATTAACAAACTAACATGTATGCCATGTTGCGTGGCCACGCCTGGTTTCAAGCCGCTGTCCCAGAAATGTAAATAATTTCCAGTGGATCATGTTATTTTCCCAAATTGATTCATAAATGAAAGGTTATATATGTAATTGTCATCAATCCGATCGGTATTTGTTTTGCGGACACCGGTATAGAAACAAAGTGGGAGTTTTGGGGGGACGAGTAAGGGGGACGGGGGACATAGAGAGATTGAGAGCCAGGGGAGAGATAGAAAGTTTTCATTTTTGTCCTTGCCATCACCAGGGACAACGTAGTCACTCTCTGTGCTGGTCCCCTGGCACCATGTCCAAGACTGTTTAAGCTGATATGATCCCCTCCTCTGTCCTTCCCTCTTTCTCTCTCCCTCCCTCTCTCTTCCTCCCTCGTTCCTGGTCTGGCTTTAATATTCATGTGAAAATGTTAGTACACCCCCTGGAAAGTTTATTTTATTCCATTTTTGGACACGTGTATTCAAGCTACATTCCATGCTTGTTTTTTTGATAAAGGTAACCCAATTTAAGAAATAACACCAAAAGATTTAACTTTAAAATAATGTATGCAGTTTATATAAAAACTAAACACAATTTCATAGTCCCTAAAAAATATTACACCCTAGCTTTTATAGCCGGCATTGCCCCGTTTGGCTGAATTACCCAATGTAGCTGAGATTAAATGTCTGTCAATCTCCTACATGGACTGGGAGTCCACTCTTCTTTACAGCACTGCTTCAAATGTGTAATTATGTCAGTTTTCTTGTATTCACAGCCCACTTCAAGTACCCCAGCATTTCGATTTGAGTTCTGGGCTTTGACTCAGCCATTCAATAACACCTCCATTCATTTTTTAAAGCCGATCTGTTGTAGCTTAACTTGAGTGTTCTGGATAATTGTCCTGTTCCAATATCCATGTTTCAGCATTTTGACAAATGGCGGAACATTTCTCTTGTTTCAAATGTTTTACGGCATGTACAGTGTTTTAAAAACTTGCAAATAAAAATGGTGGCATTCTCTTTCAATTCAAATCAAATGGGCTTTATTGGCATGGGAAAAGGTGTTCCTACTGGCAAAGCAAGTCTCTCTCACACTTTCTCTCTCTCTCTCTCTCTCTCTCTCACACACACACACACACACACACACAGACACGCACACACACGCATTCAGTTAAATGCAAATGGGCTTTTTCAGCATTATAAACATTTGCTTACATTGCCAAATCCAATCTCTTTTCTCTCACTTACTAAGTGTTTAATCACAGATGTCATGTCTTGATGGCCCTCTCCTCATACAAAGGACTGAATAGCACTGGTTCAGGAGAACGGCCTCTTAGGCCTTTGATATCACAGGATGATGACGCAAGCCTGAATGGGCTGATTGTCCCTGTGAGAGCTCAAGCCCGTGTGCCTGTGTGTGTGTGTGTGTGTGTGTGTGTGTGTGTGTGTGTGTAGCCACCACATCCTACCCGGTGACCCCTCTAGTATAATGACATTCTGGTGCTGTGGCATGGCTTTGTCTCTGATATGTTGATGACTTCAGCCAGTCAACAAGCAAAGCACGTGCACGTGATCCACAGAGCTAATCGAGGTCCAAGAATAAAACAACCAGATCGCTCATCGTTTTGACCGACCGACAGCTGTCAGTGTTTAAACCAACTCAAATCTGTTGCCTGTTTTGGGATAGTGTTCATTTTACTGTATGTGGATTGGAAATATGCTACAATCCTCAACAGACATTGTAAAAGCCTAGTTTTTATATGCAAAATAATAATAATTTTCCCTAAATGAATTATCTTGTATGTGTTCCATGCATCGTTCAAAGGCAGCTAAGGTTTCCTTCACTACTTGGCGATCTATAGACAGTGCAGCTTTAACAGACCGTGGCCTTGTGCTTGCAGAGATTGCAGTCGTGATAAAAAAAACAAAAGTGAATGTAGGGTCAGTGGGAAATTACCTTTAATAACCGCCCAGTCTGCTGCTGCACGGAGTGAGTCACAACCCGGCACCAGAATGGTCTCTAATTGGTCTGTTTTCCGGACCAGGCGGAGGCGAAGCCGACCAAGAAGAGCGAATGTCTCTTACTGAGTGAGTGAGTGGTTAGAGATGTGGACCTGCGACCAGTAGGTCCCGTGTTTGTATCTTGTTGCTGTCGGAGCAAATGATGTATTAGGATGTGTTCTGGATAGACAAAAACGTTGCTGGCTACAACCTTCAGTAGCTACATTTTTGCAAGCCTAAAATAAAACTGTTTATATCGCAACCAATTCTGATTTTTGATCCGTGCATGGTTTTTGGGGTAAAATAGACTAGATCAAAACCCCTTGTGCAGTATAAGAGTAGGGCTTTCCACGATTCTCTTGTCTTTTCACTTGTCAGTTAGCGTCACCTAAATTTATGGTTATTGTATCAATGTCATTCACGAATGGAAAAAAAACAAATATTTCTGTGCCATGAAATGAAATAGCTTTGGCGATGTACATTTCTTATGCAGTCTCACTAGACCATTCCAAGTACTAAGTTAGATACTAGTAAGCCTATTACTGGCTAATAAGCTGTTAAAACAGCCAGTGGCAAAAAGCCATACAGTTCATAGACGCTATGATGGAGGTAAACTTAATAAGAAACGTTAATTAGTTTAACACAATGCTTTATGGTGTCTAGCAAAATATTCAAACTTGGCCTGATGTTAATGTGTGACCAAATCTAATGTTGAGATTCTATACTGACACTTGGCAAACGTGTAGCACCCTGGTGTAGTTGTTAAAGACAGCCTCTCATAGGGAAGCCCTTGGTTTGAATCCAGTATGGGCAACAACATATACGCTTTTTAATTTAAGCTATGCTTGCCTGGTTCTTTTTCTGGTTGAAACAATCACAGGGATCCATCTTCTCCCAAGCAGCTCCGACTGGTCAAAATGCCTGTTAGTGAAGCAATTTCACGACACTGGGATATGTGTGACCCCAGTTGAGACCTGTCATGTCCCAGTTGGATGTGCAGGGGCCCAGTTGAGACCTGTCAGGTCCCAGTTAGACCTGCCATGTCCCAGTTGAGACCTGTCATGTCCCAGTTAGACCTGCCATGTCCCAGTTGAGACCTGTCATGTCCCAGTTAGACCTGCCGTGTCCCAGTTGAGTCATGGCGTGTCCCAGTTAGACCTGCTGTGTCCCAGTTAGACCTGTCATGTCCCAGTTAGACCTGTCGTGTCCCAGTTAAGACCTGTCATGTCCCAGTTAGACCTGCTGTGTCCCAGTTGAGACCTGTCATGTCCCAGTTAGACCTGCCGTGTCCCAGTTGAGACCTGTCATGTCCCAGTTAGACCTGCTGTGTCCCAGCTGAGACCTGTCATGTCCCAGTTAGACCTGTTGGGTCCCAGTTGAGACCTGTCGTGTCCCAGTTAGACCTGTCGGGTCCCAGTTGAGACCTGTCATGTCCCAGTTAGACCTGTCGGGTCCCAGTTGAGACCGCTCTGAAAGGGGTGACAGAAGTGTCCCCTACTCTGATCCAGACTTCACTTCCTGCCAATGAAAGTGGTTTAGTTTGTTTAGGGCTGCTGCTAGTTTGTTACTAGATTCGGCTTTGTTTGAGCTCAGAGAAGTTTTACCACATCGTTAGGAGTCCCAAAACCGATGTAACCTCACAAGAGCCCCCCGACATCTCAGCTTTTCATTACATTCGCTTGCTCATAACACATTCAAAGTATTGTTTTACAATGGGCATTTTGGAGGACTAATAACACAGACTCAAAGTGTCACTCCTGTGACATTAGAACGCAGTGTGCTGTGGTTGACTGACAGAGAAGAGCAGAGTGTTTAGCAAAACCCATTTTGCCTGAGGCTGCCCATCGGCCTGGCATTCTAAGTGCTGTTGTGTGGATACTGGATCAGAACCTTGGGATTCATCCAAAATAGAACCCTATCCCCTACTTAATCCACTACTTTGGATCAGGGCCTTTAGGAGTGTTTGTGTGTGTGCGCGGTATGACACACACTCACTCTGGTTCTCGATCATGTCATCCTCTGGCCTGCTAAATCACACAATCGTACCAGACACCAGGTTGTGTCGAAAGGGTGATATCATTTCCTTAGCAACAGCTTGACGACGCTAGTTCCCCCCTGGCGCAAACTGCTTGAATCACACGGTTTAAGCACATTCTCTCTACGTATTGTGAAGTTGGATCAATGTGTGATAAACACAGGAATTAGGCTTCTGTATCAGTAATAATTTGTCAATCCCAATAATTTTGGAATAGAATCCAACAATTGCCTGGTGACCATTTTAAGATAGTGAAGGACGTTTATGAAACCTATTAAATCAACGTATCAACCGAATGACACCCCCATTTCCATGTTGAAATCATGTGCTGTGCCTGCCCTCAGGCTGGGAGCCTGCCAGTGACCTGTCCTTTGCCACCAGGGATTCGATGAACGTGGCTTCAGGAGACCGGGGCTACGGCGGAACCCTTGTAGACAACGGCGGAACCCTTGGTAGACAATGGTTGTCAAGCGGTTGCCAAAACAAACATCGTCAAGCTGTTACTAGGGAAAGTGAGGTCACAGGTGCCCTGCAGGGGAGGGTGGCAGAGCCAACCCCTCTGCCTTCCTAACCGTGGAGCAGGCAGAATGTGTGTCTGTCTGTGTGTGTGTGTGTGTGTGTGTGTGTGTGTGTGTGTGTGTGTAGGGAGGGGGGTATGTGTGTTTAAGCCTCCATACCCCAGGGCTTCGTGTGTGTGTGTGTGTGTGTGTGTGTGACTCGTGTGTGCCCGCCGATGCAGAAGTGATGGTGTTAACACGGCCTGTTGTCCCTTTTGTCAGTGGTCCTGTGTGTTTGTCGTCTTTGTATTGTGTGTGTGTGTGTGTAAGGTATAGCGATGAATATTAAGGGGGGACTTACAAGAGTTTGTGGGCATTTTACAAGCTTGACTTTGTGTTTGTGTGTTTACGTGCGTGTGTGTGTGTGGGTTCATGTGTGTATATTCTTGTTTAAGTGTGTGTGTCTGTGTGTTTCCATTTTTGTCTCTTTGGTAATATTCACACAGCCATATAACCATATATACCATGTGAACACTGGTAATGTGCGAACAGGATCAAACTTAAAACTGAACTGAACTGTGAACCATCACAAGTACATCTTTGTTGATAAAGCCGGCTTCTGCCTGTACAACCGACAGTGTTGGCGCAATATCACTGGCCAGTGAACAACTGCCCATGTGCCTGGACAACATGGGGGGGGTTGGACATAAGCCACTTCTTGGGTCTTACAATGCTGTGACTGAACACCTCATTGAGTTCCTCCCTGTTACTGTGTGTAATGATGTTAGGTTCTTGATTAAGGAATAGAAAATAAAAAATATTTTCAGCCTTTTGGCTTCTGTTAAACATCTATTTCCCATCTTCGTCATTTGGTCTCTCTCCTCTCCTCCTTTAACTCTCTTTTTCAGCCTCTCACACCCCTATACATTTCCTTTCCTCTCTCTCTCTCTTTCCTTCTTTTTGCATAGATCTTTGTCTCTTTCTCCCTCTCCATCTCCATCTCTCTTTCCCTTTAATGTTACCATTGTTTGCGTCATCTTCTGTGTTGCACTGTCAAATCCGAATTAGCGCACGCCTGTGAGTGTGTGTGTGTGTGTGTGTGTGTGTGTCTGTATCAAACATACATAAGCTGATCTAGATGTTTTCTATCGTGTGTGTTGTCAAGGCAACACTGTGTATTATAGAAATGTTTTGGACCATCAATATAGAGACATGATGTGTATCTGTATCTCAGCGCCCATCTTCAATCACATGACTTCCTACTATAACAGTATCCTATTGGATGGCTACATCAGGTACAGATATCTCCAAACCAATAACCATTTTTACATATTCTGTAGACATGACTGATATCCTTTGTCCTCCGTGAACTGTGAGCTCGCTGGAAACAAAGACACCATTCTGCTGACTTTTCGAGATATTTCATGATATATCTGCATTTTATGATATATCTGCTTTAAGCTTTCTTTGATTAAATTGTATATTAGCATTGTGTGAAAGATAAGTGAACCTTACCTTCGGTACACTTAAACTGGTATGTACATGTTGAAGGGCAGTTAGACCTATAACGAACGAGTTTTATTTGAAAAGCTCAAGTTAACCTTTTACAATTGAAGTATTATGTGAATTGTACAGAATGGTTAAAAAAATTGTTCAGTACGAAAGATACAATATAAAACCAATAATAAAATGACACGAAGGTTGCAGGTAACCACATAGAATTATAATGTGATGGGATGTTGTAGAAATTATGAAATAACACGTACATACATAGTAGGATTTAAATGTTTTATCAACGTCAGTGGAATGTTGAGGAAACCATAAGCCTTCTGAGCACCGGGGTAATTGGTTAATCTCAGAGGACAGAAAGGGAAAACTCAATACCGCTAGAATTAATTCCCTTTTTCTCTCTCTCCCCTTTTATTCCATCCCTCGTTCACGGGCATGGTTTAATCTTTACTAATGGGCTCAGAGAACACTGGATCAATTCACTGAGGGAGAAAGGGGGAGGGAGAGAGGGAGAGTGATAGAGAGGGGCAAAGGGGGAGGACAGAATGGGGGATGAGGAAAAGAGAAACAGAGAGGGTAAGAGAGGGAAGAAATGCATTGATCAGAAATAAATGAAGGATTGTAGCAGATAGTTTAGCTATATACAAACAGATAGATAGACAGGAAGGCAGACAGATATAAACACAGACACCAATAAACAAATATAATCTAGTGTTATGTATATTATAATGTAATCATATAAATGATCTGGACCCTGTGCGAACGATAAAGGACATGAAAAGATCGAAAGCAGAGAGACCAGGGATGTAACAATTCTACATCATCCAGAAGGGATAAACAAAAAAATACCTGAAATCCGAATAAACATCCTGACACTGGTTCTGCCAGTGACAGAGCAACCGTCAACCGGCCCTTTAAATGAGCAGCAGCACAGAGTGCCGTGCTGTTATCGATGACTAAGCCTTCCACTATGAACGTTAGCTTCGGTTAATGGCCGCTACAGCCAATGTAGCGTGAGATAGCACTGGACACCATTGGCCTCCTGTGAGTGTGTGTGTGAGAATGTGTGTGTGTGTGTGTGTGTGTGTGTGTGTATGTATTTGTGTAGTGTAAAGGCAAACCATATTTTCCTAGTCTGTCTTACCGATAGTAGAAGCTCTATACATTGGCTGTGTGGTACATTGTATGAATACAAATCACAGAGCATCACAGGCTTGTGAAACGCTGTAACCACTGCCAGGTGGTGGGCGGTGCTAATCGTGGAACTCTGGAACCCCTTAACTGTGATTGGCCGTGAGTCTGAGTACATTTAAAAGGAAAAATCATTAGTGTCTTACCTGGGATTGGAAGTCGTCTCAAACTGCCTCATACATACCAGGCTGTGTTGAATGGTCAATAATTTGGCACTTGGCAGGTGTTTTAGTAACACAGTAGCACTTTTTTAACTTTTAATAATATTAATAATAGTTTAGTCATATACAGAGTGTATAATTCTGAACATTTACTATCTCACAGTTTTAACCCCTTGTTGAATGTTGAAAGTACACATGAATGGAGAGAAAAAACACTGCAACCTCAGGCATTGTCCTGCCTGTCATTTTGAGTTGGCCACATGTTTTCATCCACATCACAACTGATGTATTCCCAGGATGAGCAGCGGGGAAAAAACCCCTAGCATGTTGGATCCATCCTTGGCATGTCTCTGCAGTGCTATCATCACAGACCTCCTCCATTGCCTGGAGAAGACCTACTTGCTGATGAGGGTTCCGATCATACACCTCCCAAAATCTCTCAGTTGCAATGAAGAAGGGGGAATATGGTGGAAGGAAAATCAGGGTCAAACTTTTTTGTCTGAAATTATAGGCCTCGACTTCATTTTTACTAGCCCAAACTGAATAAAAATTCAATATAATTGTATTTTACAGATATGTAGTATGTAAATATCATATCAGAATATTGATTTATAACACAGATTTGAATGTGATGTGAGACATGTGGGCTGAATGCCAGCACTTGCTGTTTACATAAATATGATGCAACCCAAATCATTACATTTTAATAAACGGTTATCAAAATATGAGCTACTATAAATATCAGTATCATCTTTTTATGAAGGTGATTGCTTGTTTGATGTGACACAAAAACATGAAAATGAAATATTTGAGTTGATATATTTACGGTAACAAATATGGCCGAATAACCTACAGTTATTACACTAGTTGGTTGACTGACTTATTGTGTGTCACTGCTAGAAAGCACTTAGGCAGGTATAGTTAACACGACGCTCACTATCGACAAGTCAGGTCCGTATTGTTTATCAGTATTCACTGACTAAGGTTCAATCCCAATGTCCCCCCTAAACCCTAAACCCCAAGCCCTGAACCCACACAGACGTAATTGATTTCACCTAGTAAGTGATTGAGTGCAAGAGGCTGCAAGGGGCTGTAAATGCTATAAATAGTAATAGGACGGCACTTTGGACATTATCACGTAACCTTGATGACGCTATTGTGGGTTTGCTACTTTCTATAAGGCGTGTTTGCCGGGATTGCTCTAGCTTCTGGGCTTCACCTGGAATCCCGCGTGTTTCACGTGACAATGCTATGTACTGTGGGTAAATCCCTAAGGCAAAGTCTACGGAAATGCGGGCTTACAAAATGGTGCTTAAAGGGCTGAAAATGTCTGCGATAGAGCCCTCGCGCACTTGACGATTTGACAGTGGGACAGCCCTAAACCCTCACAGATTTAACGAGAACGAGCTTCAAAGTCCGTGAGTCTGTGAGTGTGGACATGGGGATTGGGCCCAAGTCATGGACGTACTCTATGAATGGTTTCTCTCTGTTGAAATGGACGTACTCTGTGAATGTTTTTTCCCTCTTAACAACACGATAGGTGATCGTAATTCGTTTTTCAGTTTGGCTACACACCACCTCATTCATACGGAGGAGGCAGACGTTAATTGGTGTGGCTGCAGGGTTGTCAACTACCCGTTTGGCTGCAACACATGCGACATGCTGTAGGGACTTAAGAGCAAGTTTTCGCTAGTTTTTCGTTCCCTTAATAAACGATCCTGCCTTCTCGGCTTTGGTCGGGAACGCACAACATTAACCGCAGTAAGTGTGTCCCTTGCTATTATAGTTTTCGACCGTTGGAACTTGTTCTTTTCACGAAAACAATCGCATTTGCTTTGCCGGTAGTCTACCGTACCATATTTGGGACCTGCTCTAGAATGCACTATGACTGGTCAAAACAGACGAGCCATTGAATACTGTTGGTCAAAATGACCTCACCGCTACTGTATCACATCGAGCGTTGAGAAGCTCCACAGGCGCAATTTAACTAAATTAGATTCAACTTTATTGTCATTGAACAGTACAAGCACAGTACAACGAAACGCAGCATCTAACCAGAAGTGCAAAAGAAGGCAGTAAATATGTTAAGTATATGTACAGTTGTGCCTCATAAGTTTGCATCCCCTGGCAACAATAGTGAAATCTTGGCTTTGATTTAGAAAATATGACTGATCATGTAAAAAAAAACGGTCTTCTATTGAATGATGGTGGTCATATGAAGCCATTTATTATCACATAGTTGTTTGGCTCTTTTTTTAAATAATAATGATAATAGAAATACACCAAATGGCCCTGATTAAAAGTTTACATATCCGTGAATGTTTGGCCTTGTTATAGACGCACAAGCTGACACAAACAGGTGAAAATAGCACCTAAAGGTACATATCCCATTCCTGTAGCTTAATTAATTGCAATTAGTGTCTATGTATAAATAGTCAATGAGTTTGTTAGGTCTCATGTATATGCACTGAGCAGGCTAGATACTGAGCCATGGGGAGCAGAAAGCACTGTCAAAAAACCTGCATAACAAGGTTTTGGCATGTTATAAAGATGGAAAAGGATATACAACGTTATCCAAAGCCTTGCAAATGCCAGTCAGTACAATCACTTACTAAGAAGTTGAAAATTAAGGAATCTTTTGATACTAAGCCAAGATCAGGTAAACCATGGGAGAATTGTTTGGGATACAAAGAAAAACCCACAGGTAACCTCAGGAGAAATACAGGCTGCTCTGGAGAAAGACGGTGTGGTTGTTTCAAGGAGCAAAATACGACGATACATGAACAAAACTGAGCTACATGGTCGAGTTGCCAGAGAGAAGCCTTTACTGCGCCAACGCCTCATCCGCTGTGTGTTCCCCTACCTCGTCCCCAGACTCGTCCCCCACCTCGTCCCCTTTCTACTCTTTGTTGCCCCATTTCTCCTCTGCAATCATGAGTCCCTTTTTATAGTTGCCCTGACCGGGTGAAAGATGTGTTTAATTGGGTTTGCACCATTGACATGTGTTGTAATGCATTGGAACTGTGCGTTTTGTCTGGTGATTCACGTCTTCTCACAAATGGCACAGGGGTTTTCTCAATGACAAGTGTGCTCACACACTAAGGGTTGTGGGTGGTGTTTTGCAACATGAATGACCCGGAATAGCAAATCGAGTTGAAGCAAGTAGAACGTGTGCTTGGTTCCGCAGAAATGTGTCGTGGTTCTGGGATGTGAGCTTGAACATCTGATTACTCCGGACATGTTTCCAGGCTTTACGAATGATCGGACGTCTTGTCTTTAAAGCTGTTGTATTTTCAAGTGTGGCTGCAACATATTTCTCAGTGTGTGTGTGTACATCGTGTGTGTGTGGGTGTGTGTGTGTGTGTGTTCAGCAGCTCTACATGTCGGAGGTTGCCAGTGTTTGCGTCCCCAGCTGGCACTGTGTACCATGTGATGGTGAATCCACCTAAATGGCGACAGGGTTTCCAAACCTCTCCTCGGGGAATCATTGTTGTTCCATGGACTTTAACTCTTTCACAGCTAGCACTCCCTTGTCTACTGGTCAACAACTCAGCTGTCCCCTAACTAGGCGGATCCCAGGGGAGAGGTTTGAGAACTGCGGAGTTAGTGGGCTATTATCAAAAATGACAGGCATTGTATTTCCTCATAAGGGAAGCTTTAGCAGGAAAGAAATGTAGAGCATGCCGTGCTTGTGTGTGTGTGTGTGTGTGTGTGTATGTATGTGTGTGATGCTGTTGAGGTGGTCGTGATTGTTACTGTTTTTCTTCTCTTCTCAAGGAGAGATGTAGAAGGAGGGGGAGAGTGATGTACAGATAGAGGAAGCTTTAGAGAGAGACAGGGAGCAATAGAGACATGATGTATGGGGAGTCAGAGTAATGTAAGGGGAGACAAAGAGAAATGGAAAGCAGCGTTAGGCTTAACATTGTGGGAGTGAGATAGTGGAAAACAGAGTGAGAAGGGAGTGATGCGTTGTGCATCTGTTGTCTTGGTGGGATGCCGCGTTAGCAGCTCCATTCAGACAGTCAACAGCCTGCAGACGTACCTCCCAAATGACACCTTGTTCCATACAAAGTACACTACTGCTGACCAGCGATCTTGGGTCAGGGAATAGCACAGGGCACTTCACAGGGAGGAAAGCACCATTTCTGACTCCGGACCGGAACCTCTTTCCTCCCCTCTTCTGTCCTGAACACTAAATCCAGAGGCTCAACACTAAATCATTTATTTTCTTTTTTCTTCCCCTCATTTTCTCTCAAATCTTTCTTTACCTCTCTGTCCTTCCCGCTCTAGCTGGTGGGTGGTGAGTTTGACCTGGAGATGAACTTCATCATTCAGGACAATGAGAGTATTGGCTGTATGGTTGACCTGCTGTCACACTGCCAAGTCACGTGCCAAGCTGAGGTAAGAAAACCCCCACAATACTACAATGCATTCAAAACGACACATACTTCATTTATATCCAGTTTTGATATAGAAGACAATACACGTAGAGGTGTATACAATTCCTTTCTCACTTTGGAACTCTAACCAGGATTTGGGGAATATTGAATATTTCAGAATATTCAATCAATAATTTAAGAGCAGCTGTTCCTGAGAAATGACCCTTCCTGGGTTCTTTCAGATTGAAAGCGTCTGTTCAGTAACCAGACGTTTGGTAGATCAAATCCCGCTCCTAGCATAGTGAAACATCTGTCATTCTGTCAGTGCTCCCGGGTGCCCGATCAGGGAGGGGTTGGGTTACAAGGTTAAAGTTACATTTTCATTGGACACCGTGTCCAATAGATGGTGGCTATGGTGTCTCATGGAGGACAAACCTTGGTAAAAACCACAGTGCATGACTGTCTGCTTTCCTTTTGTCAGGAACGTTTTATGATTGATTGAACAGTTAAGTGGGGAAAGATAGAGGAGTGAGTTATTGCTGGAAGCGCAGTAGACCGGGTCTGAACCCGTGTTGCAGCAGGACATGTGACTGGAAGTATTGGTTTGGACCGTCTGATGACCCCGGGACACTGAGGTCTAAATAAAGCTCATCGCTTCCATTTCAGAGCTGTTTTTCTATGACGAGTGTATTCGAAAACCCTAGAATAGGTTGACTTCACATGCAGGCCGTAAAACACACCTGGATGTGATTCTGTACAATAACCAAACATATTTTAGAATGACTGGAAAATATTACTAAAACATACTGAGTCCTGGAGCAGGGGTTAGTCTGAACCTGCTGTCATGGCCCAGAAAACCATTCCTGTGTGTGTGTGTGTGTGTGTGTGTGTGTGTGTGTCTCATCTCCAGGTGTGGAGCATGTTCACAGCCATCCTGAGGAAGAGTGTGAGAAACCTCCAGACCAGCACTGAGGTTGGACTCATACAGCAGGTCCTGACCCGGATGAGCTCGGTGGATGACATGATCGCAGGTAGGCCACTACCCACACTTTACTGTGTCGTTCTTGAGTGGCCGCTACTCCCACGAACGTGTTCCTGGTGTACGTGTGTGTCCGTGCGTGTGTGATGGAGGTCTCTATTCATTTACAGAGGTAATATGGGAAATGGCTTGTGTAAGCACATTCTTTCTGGCTGTTGTCCTTACACCATGCACACACACACACACACACACACACCCACACACACCCACACACGCAAACACACACACACACACACACACACACACACACACACCATTAGATGTATTGACAGTCTTGTTCACTTGGGTTCCATGCAGACAGTGCAGTTAGGATCAAGGTCAACAGACAGAGAGACAGAGAGACAGAGAGACAGAGAGACAGAGAGACAGAGAGACAGAGAGACAGAGAGACCGAGAGACAGACAGACAGACAGACAGACAGACAGGCAGAGAGAAAAAGAGATTGACATACATGTACACAGACAGACAGAGAGACAGGCAGACAGAGAGACAGGCAGACAGAGAGACAGACAGACAGACAGACAGATAGATAGATAGACAGACATACATGTACACAGACAGACAGATTGACATACATGTACACAGACAGAC
>JACXGJ010014701.1:0-14458 GCA_016801105.1 Esox niger
AGGGGGTACTGGGTGACAGAGCTGGGTGGGGAGTACTGGGAGACATGGAGCTGGTTAGGGGGTACTGGGTGACAGAGCTGGGTGGGGAGTACTGGGAGACATGGAGCTGGTTAGGGGGTACTGGGTGACAGGGAGCTGGTTAGGGGGTACTGGGTGACAGGGAGCTGGTTAGGGGGTACTGGGTGACAGGGAGCTGGTTAGGGGGTACTGGGTGACAGGGAAAGTGAGCTTCAGCAGGGTGCCATTGTCCCTGGTCAGAGAGTTTTAGGATTCGGAAGGTCTGTCTTGGATGTGGACCCAGGAAACTCCCCCTCAGCTACTCCTGGCTAGTTGGCAGAGACAAAGCTTCTAGATGTGATGTCACATACCATCTGGGTGTGTGGCAATGTGGGGAGATGGTCAGTGTCAGTGCTGGATGTCTGTCATACTCTCTTTGGAGTTTGTCAGTGTGTGTGTGTCAGTGATTGTCACTCCCGCCACTGAACGTGTCAGCTCTGGTTGCGTGTGGGTTAGTCTGTTCTGGGTTGCCATGTGAACGAAGTGTAGCTCCTCTTCCTCCAGATCGTTCAGCAGCATCAGCACCGCCTCCAGGACGTGGGACTGAAAACACACATCCTCTTCGTGTCACGCCAGGATTTTAGACACATCAGTACAGAACATATATTCCTCTGCGTGTGAGTGTGTTACCTTCTTAGCTGCAGGTCGAAGCGTAGGGGAGGCAAGAGGTGGGAACTTGTCTCTGGGAATAGGCCTCATCCCCAACTGCTCCCGAATCTTACTACAGAGAAAGGCTGTTAGCTGTGTTTATTAGAATGGTCCCCACAAGGTATTTTTTGGCAGAAAATGGGCACATTTTAGAACTGATTTTGGATTTAGGTATGTCTGTTAGGGTAGGTGAAGTTTAGGCAGGTTCCCTCAGGGACTGCAAGATGCCTTACTTGGTCTCCTCCATACTGTAGTTTAGAGGATCATTCTCTGACTCTGCCTGACCATTGGTGGAGTTCAGGTTCTCTGGCTGGTCATTGGTGGGCCCCTGGTTCTTTGCTGAGGCAGGGGGCGTGGTTATCTCTTCTCCCTTCTCCAAAGCGAGAGCAAGCTCCTCCTCTGTCACCACTAAACACACAAATACACGCAATTAGAACCATAAACACCAAGCTACCACTACCTGCATCTGGACTATGGAGCTTTTCCCAAACTCAGAAACAGACCCTGGTTGTCCAGTTTGTGTAGACGGGGCAAGCATCGCAGCACGGTGAGACGGTATTGGCCAGCCTCCGTTCCACAGCAGGGGTTCTCGGCCAACCAGAGTATTCTGAGACGTGTGAGGGCGCGGAGATGGCATAGCTCAGAAAGAGACGGGATCAGGTTCCGCCTGAGGTACAGCTCATTCAGACACACACACCCCGACAGAGGGGATAGCGATGAGATCGAGTTCACGCTGGAGACCAGAGGGAAAGAGATCAGGTTAACATGTGATAATATGCATCCTGCATACAGCTTAATGAAATGCTAACCTGTGAGCTCTACAGTCAAAGTGTGTGTGTGTGTGTGTGTGTGTGTGTGTGTGTGTGCACCAACCTGAGTGTGAGGACCTCAATATGGGGTATCTGGGTAAAGATGGAGATCTAAGGAGAAGAGGAACAGTGAGAGAAAAGGGTTGGAGGGAAGAAAGACAGAGTAGCAAGATATACTTGAGACAAAACTAGCTAATTACCAAAATTCACTTCAACCAGAGTATCTGATTTTAACTTGGCTACAGGACAAGCAGTTAGAAGGCAAGAATATTATAGCAAATATCATACTCACGTCTGTCAAATTGCAGCCCCTGAAAGATAAGACACATTAAAGCAAGCAAGTTGATTCATATAGCACAATTCATACATGGTAACAATTCAATGTGCTTTACAAAGAAAATGAAAAACTATACAATAGTACAATAGCATAAAAAAAAATTCTCAAATGAAAACAACATAATAAGAAAACATAGAATAAGAAAAGAGAATAGAATTAAACGGGATATAATATAGAAAGTTATAAAAGCTGTGTGGTTAAGTTAAAGCGCTCAGTCAAAAGAAGTGTTTTAACATGGATTTAAAAATGGACACATTTGGTTCACGTCTAAAATCGTCAGGTAGTTTATTTCAGTTGCGTGCAGCATAAACTGCAGCTTGGCCATGTATAGTTTGGGCTCTACTAGCTGACCTGAGTTCATGATGCATCTTTGAGCCCTGTTAAATAAACTAGCACATTACCACTGTCGTATAACTTGCAATAATCAGTAGCAAACTAGATACACAGTTAGTCCTTTAATTTATCCATAGCATCACAGTGAAATCTACCAGCAGTTCAGTTTCTTGACGCTGTCCAGATCCGTGGCCTTAGCCTTGGCCAGAACCAGCTTCCGGGTTAGCTTCATCTCGAAGACGTGTTATGGAGGATTTCAGTCTCTAAATATTCAACCATCGGGACAAACTACCAAATCGTAGCACCACTCCGTTCATTCATTGCTCCTGCTAGTCTAGTCAATTGCAGAAAACATCAAATGTGTTTCTACCACGAACGCGCAGACGGCGGGCTCTCGTGGCGTCTGTAGTTACCCCGCGGTTGTCATCCGGTTAACCCGTTGGATGCACACGCGCACTTACACACGCCAGAAAAATCAAACAGCGAGTCCGGAATATAATTATCATTCGTGGTTAGCCAAGGTGATATTAAATATTAACATTAACGATAATACTAAATATTATTACTCCATAATAAAGAGACCATCTTCCTCCAGTCTCCAACGTGAACTAAATTGCTTTGCCTGAGTATAAATCTAGCCTACTTAATGATAGTTTAATTGAGACTGTAAAACAAGTCTTTTTACCACAGTATCACTCTTTTTCTGAACTTAAACTAGTTTTAAATAATTACCTAGATCAATACACTCGTCAACATGTACACGCTTGAAAAGTTGTCTCTATTTTTACATATGGATGTTTATATACAGTTGTGATCGAGTTTGCATATCCAAGAAGAATAGGTAATATATGTTTTAAAAAATTAAGAAAACATGAGTCAGCAGGCAAAACACACATCTTATATATCTTACAGGATTCACATTCAATTGTAGGTTATAACAGAATGGCACAATCAAAAAACACAACATGGCAACAAAGAAAATAAATGAACTGACCCCTGTTCAGAATTCTGCATACCCTTACTGCTTAATACTGTGTATTTCCCTTTTTAGCATCAATGACAGTGTGCAGTCTTTTCTAATAGTTGTCTATGAGGCATTGAATGCTTGCAGGTGGTATTGCTGCCCATTCAACTTGGCAAAATGCCTCCAGGTTACCGCATGTTTGAGATCTCCCCAGTGGCTCAATGACATTAAGGTCACGAGACTGTCATGGCCCCTCCAGAATCTTCACCTTTTTCTGCTAGGCTCAACTTGGCCTTGTGCTAAGGGACATTGTCATGCTGGAAAGTATAAAAGCGTCCCAAGCGCAGCTTTTGTGCAGAATAATGCAAATTGTCTGCAAGTATTTTCTGATAACATATTGCATTAATCTTGCCATCAAAGCCTTTAGAGCTCACACACCTCCACAACATCAGTGAGCCACCACCATGCTTCACAGTGGGGATGGTATTCTGTTCACTGTAGGTCTTGTTGACTCCTCTCCAAACATAGCACTTATGGTTGTGACCATAAAGGTCTATTTTGGTCTCGTCATTCCAAATTACAGTGTGCCAGAAGCTGTGAGGCCTGTCATGGTGTTTTCAGGCATTTTGTGACCAGGCTTTTTTGTGGCATTGGTGCAGTAAATCCTTCTTCCTGACCTTATTATGCAGGTCATTGGCCAGTTGCTCCCCATGGCTCAGTATCTAGCCTTCTCAGTGCATCCAGCTGAGATCTAACAAACTCATTAACTATTTATACAGACACTAATTGCATACATTCAAGGGTATGTATACTTTTTATCAGGGCCATTTGGGTGATTTCTGTTATCATTATGATTTCAAAAGGAGCCAAACAACTATGTGATAATAAATTACTTCATTTGACCACTACCCTAAAATAAAACAGTTTTTTTGCATGATCTGTCAACATTTCTAAATCCATACCAAATTTCACAATTTCTGCCAGGGTATGCAAATTAATGGGCACAACTGTAGCCTAACCATATATCAGTCCCATACACTGACTGGGAGGATTTCTTCCCCAATGTTCTTTACCGTATTGGTTCACCTGTAATGTTTGAGGGCTTTCTAGCATGTATGACTTGCTTCAAGTCCTCCCACAGGGTTTCGATCGGATAGAGATATTGTCTTTGACTGGCCCTTACCATAAGCCTCCATTTGTTCTTTTTGAGCCGCTCTGTTTAGTTTGGTTGTGTGTTTTGAAACACTGTCCTGTTCGAAGATACGGTTCAGGTTCTGAGTTTTTGACATGGCTTCACGTTCTCCTTAGGAATTCTCTGACTGTAAATTTGGCCGGAATTTGGTGGGATCACGTTTCCTTTGTAGATTGACGTGATGGTGAAGGCCCGAGTTTACTAATGTATTTTATATCAGGGAATTATATTTGTTTATTTGAATTACATAAATGGTTTCCAATTTTTTTTGTCATTTGTTCATTAGGGTTATTTTTATCAATGAATGTGGTTAGAATTTTGCTAAAATGTCTTTGTCCAAGTATTTAAAATAAATAAAAGTTTCCAGGGGATTTGTCAAAAAACGTGTATCCAAGCAAATACACACACACACACACACACACACACACACACCCACAATTAGAAATGATCAGAAAATCCAAATCAAGGTCAGTGAAAGACCTGCTACAGCATTCTGGTACTTCCCATCTTCGGTTTTTGTATGTCTGTGATTTGTGTTAAAATGTGCTTCTTTGTGACTCTGCTATAGATCACGCAGGTGTATAATCAATTGTTTCAAAATAAACTATGTTTTTTTCCACATCTTTTTTTGTGCATTTCAGTTTGTTGAGCCCATCTCAGGCGTCAGGGCTTTGAGTTGGAATCCCAAAGTTGTCTAAAATGAGAAACTATGAAAACGTATGCACTGATTATAGCTCTGCTAAAATATATACAATATAGAAAAGTGAGAAACATTTACCAACATATTTAGTAACCGATCATGCAGTCTCCAAAGGCACATAACACCGCCAACATCCCAGAATGCAATACATTCCAGAGAGGTAAATTGCGCATGCGCCCTGTCTTCTTCCTCTTTGGACCTACGTCTCCTCAGCTACAATGGTGAGCCGAAATTGTCCTTTTCATAATCCTGGACAATCTAACTAATCCCAAGCGAGTAGTGTTCGAATTGTGCATCTGATGTCTTATTGAAATAATTATACATCATATCCACAAGTTATTATGAAAATTTTTGTCAGCGAAATACTTGATGAACACAAATTACGTGCGTGTAGTTAGTCCAACCAAAGGCCGCTGCTGTGTGCATGGTTCTTCGCGTTGCACCATTTTCATTGCTGGAGTTTAGTTACATGAAGATCATACTAATTGTTGTGGTATGCATTTTGAAACATCACCAAACAGTAGTCCCAATAACGTTACCCAAGTTTTGATTAAGATGTCGGCAACGTTTTTGCCCACTGAGCTACGCTGAAGCGACTAATGTGAGCTAATGTTGAAGTCCCGGTAGCTGCAAGTTTATATAAATACTAAGCGCGTTAGCCAGACGTTAATTGTCCGGCTTTCTACGCTGTCAACGCCAAGGATCGTAAGTTAAATGTCAATATTTGGTCTATAGTAAATATATGAATTTGCTACCGAACGGGTATACTTGTTGGCCATGTTTGGAAGTTCCAACTTCACTTGGTAGATCGTTTATAACAGGTTAGGGCCATGACATGGTCAAGACTGCCTTTGTTTTCTGTAGCTGGTCACTAAAGATGTTTACCATACATGTCCCATTTGAGTAAACCGAATTGTTGGTCTGAGTTTTAAACGAGTCCCTCTTCCTTAGGCCAAGCGCACCAAAAAGGTGGGGATCGTGGGTAAATACGGCACGCGTTACGGCGCGTCGCTCAGGAAGATGGTGAAGAAGATAGAGATCAGCCAGCACGCTAAGTATACCTGCTCCTTCTGTGGAAAGGTAAGATGTGAAGCCTCCATGAATCCTGCATATCAACTAGACATCCGCTTTTATAGTATTCCTGTTGCAATGTACAGTGCTACACACAGTCTACGTTTTAAGTGTTTGCTTCAGAGCTGATGTTTTACTGATGTTTGATGTGCAGACTAAGATGAAGAGGAGGGCGGTCGGTATCTGGCATTGTGGTTCCTGCATGAAGACTGTTGCCGGAGGCGCCTGGACATACAAGTAAGTTGCAATGGGAAGGTGCGCATGTGTGCTTTGTCCATCTTGGCTGTCTCAAATCACTGCTGTTGAGTCTGTAGATCAGTTGGTTGCAATTTACCCATGATGCCTTGTTGTTTTGATCTTTCAAATATGGCTACTGACTACCGTATGGAAGGGAACTAGAAGTCCCTTCACAGACATTCTGATGTCAGGTTAAGTCTCAGTCCTGCAGGCTCCTTTGGCCCTCCAGGCACTGGGCTTCCTGGCTTTGTTCTACACCTCCACTGGTACTAGGTTGTTGGTTGTATGTCCTGAGAGGAAATCTGTAAAGGCTTTGCTTGGTCCTCTTCATCGGTTTTCTCTACCCTAGAAGAGGCATGTATTACAGCTGGCCTGGAACGAAAGCCTCTACCGTAGCTGGGAACAAGGGGGCAATTAATTAGGCAATGTCTGTTTAGTGTGAACATCAGTGTTTAGTACTAATGAATATACATCTGAACTACTGGTGATGAAAAGGTCTATATTTTGGTAGTACATTATGGCTGTTCTGGTATCCACCCTGATCGGACCAGTTAAGTGGCAGTGGTTTATCGTATGATGGCAGTCTCGGATGGATCAGCCGATATGTAAATGAGTGGATCCTGTATGTGTGTCAAGACAGATTGGTTTATGGATGTATCACTTCAGTAATTAAACATGGCGGTTTTTAATCTGTGGCTTGTTTTCCAGACAAGTTAAGCCTAGTTTGAGGCCCAATATTTAAAGGCCCTAAATCTTGTGAGGATGCATGCTGTGTTTTGGTCTGTAATTGTTAGTTACACAGGATGAGATGTTACTAGGGTCATTTTTGCCTGAGCAAATGGGTGTCAGCAGCTATTCATGGGATCCTGTCTCTTTGATGTACAAAACCTTTTTGTTTCAACTTTTTGTTTAATGGTTAAACCCTTTTTGTTTCAGCACAACGTCTGCCGTCACAGTGAAGTCTGCCATCAGGAGGCTGAAGGAGCTGAAGGACCAGTAGATTCTTATTGGACCGGACTGTCTCTCGTTTTGTACAGTTTTTCTCCGAACTGGACGCTACATCGGGTCAACCAATCCACCATAATAAAAGTCCAGAGCGGAATTTCTGAGTTTGTCTTTCTGTTGCTCTAATTATTGTTGCAATTTTCCTGTGTTGGTACATGGGGCGGCCAGCCAACTGACTTGGTGTTTCTGGATGCTGTGGCCTTTTAACCAGGTTTTAGCTACTAGGATGAGATGAAAGGTTGCTGGTTCCAATCCCTAAAACGGCAAAATAAAATGTGATGCTCTAGATCAGGGCATTTAACCCTAAATCCTCCTGTAAGGCTCTCTGACTTGGAGCATCTGCTGTGACATAATGTGTCATGTTCTGACCAACACATCTACCATAAGGCTTCAGAAGATCTCTACCTGGGTTGGTCAATAATTAGCAATGGACCAGGCACCACATTGAAGTCATTCACTTGGGTGGTTTTAGGTTAATTTCTCATTGGTCAGTTAAGTTGAACAATTGTATGAGAACCATTTGAGTTCGGTGTCCTAGAAAATTTCTAGTACTGGCCCTTGACCCACAGGCAATTAAGCCTAATTTCTCCTGTAAGTTGCGGTGGTTGAGTTAAACCAAAAAGTACTTTTTCTTCCTGGACAGCTGAAGAACTGTTGTGGTAGGTACATCAAGGGTGTATTTTTATGGTTGCAAGGCAGGAACAGCCCTGTGTCTGATATTTGATCACTGTGGTATGAGTTTCATAGTTTTCCTCTACATTTTTAAATGTTTCAAAGCTTTTCTGTTTGAGTGTACCCCCTACGCCTCCAGTCACACTGCTGGTTGGTCTGTTACGACAGTCACTGGGGAGTGATGTTGGTTGAAAAAACAAAGTAGACTGGATATGCATTGACGAATTAACCAATAAGCGTAGTCCTGGTCAGGTGAAAGTAGAGTGCCTTTAGAATACTGTTGGGAAGGTTCTTCAATGTAGTTAGTGGGGAGAACATGTATTTGATACACTGCTGATTTTGCAGGTTTTCCTACTTAGAAAGCATGCAGAGGTCTGTAATTTTACCATAGGTACACTTCAACTGTGAGATGGAATCTAAAACTAAAGTCCAGAAAATCACATTGTATGATTTTTAAATTATTAATTTGCATTTTATTGCTTAACCTGTATTTAATACATCTGAAAAGCAGAACATAGTGTTTGGTACAGAAACCTTTGCAATTACAGGAAACATATGATCACTGTAGTTCTTGACCAGTATGGCACACACTGCAGCAGGGATTTTGGCCCACTCCTCCATACAGACCTTCTCCAGATCCTTAAGGTTTCGGGGCTGTTGCTGGGCAATACAGACTGTCAGCTCCCTCCAAAGATTTTCTATTAGGTTCAGGCCTGGAGACTGGCTAGGCCACTCCAGGACCTTGAGATGCTTCTTAGTTGCCCTGGCTGTGTGTTTCGGGTCGTTGTCATGCTGGAACACCCAGCCATGACCCATCTTCAATGCTTTTACTGAGGGAAGGAGGTTGTTGGCCAAGATCTTGCGATACATGGCCCCATCCATTCTCCCCTCAATACGGTGCAGTCGTCCTGTCCCCTTTGCAGAAAAGCCCCAAAGAATGATGTTTCCAATGATGGTGTTCTTGGGGTTGTACTTATTCTTTTTCTTCCTCCAAACACAGCGAGTGGAGTTTAGACCAAAAAGCTCTATTTTTGTCTCATCAGACCACAAGACCTTCACCCATTCATCCTCTGCATCATCCAGATGGTGATTGGCAAACTGGACATGGGGGACCTTGCGGGCCCTGCAGGATTTTAATCCATGATGGCGTAGTCTGTTAATAATGTTTTTTTTTTTACTGTGGTCCCAGCTCTCTTCAGGTCATTGACCAGGTCCTGCCTTGTAGTTCTGGGCTGATCCCTCACCTTCCTCATGATCATTGATGCCCCACGATGTGAGATCTTGCCTGGAGCCCCAGACCAAGGGAGATTGACTGTCATCTTGAACTGGAATTCTTACTGGTTGGTAGGTGATCAAAGACTTATGTCATGCAATAAAATGCAAATTAATTATTAAAAAATCATACAATGTGTTTTTCTGGACTTTTTTTTAAATTCCGTCTCTCACAGTTGAAGTGTACCTATGATATAAATGACTGACCTCTACATGCTTTGTAAGTAGCAAAACCTGCAAAATCAGCAGTGTATCAAATTCTTGTTTTCCCCACTGTATCTGTGACTCCAATCATTCTGATGAGATGGGTTTATTAAACTTCAAGGGAAGAACATTATGGCTGTAAAAACACGTTGAATCCTGGAGGGGCGTCGACGCGCTCCAAAGTACGAAAGCTCACGTGACCTGTGGTACTTTTGTAGCGAGTCTGGAAGAAACATGTCGGCTTCCAGTGTATTCAGAGCTGGGTTATTCGACCACAAAGTTGCTGTTGTGACGGGAGGAGGCACCGGTATCGGCAAAGCCATCGCTTCTGAGCTACTGCACCTAGGTACATTAAGTGTGTGTGTTCAGACGTTCCAGCTACCGTGTTAGACTTCGCAGGAAAAGCTTGTTGATCACATCAATGAAAATGAACTTTACCCTAGATACTTTGTATTTGGGTTTCTTTGGGTCTGTGCAACATTGACAGCGAGAAGTAAACAGTTGTAATTCAGGCATTGAGATGCGTGTGTACTTGGCTATTGCGCAATACCCTTCCACTCTGAGGGCTGTAACCTCCAGTAGTCCCTGAATAAATTATTAATGTGAAGATGAACGACAGAAGGTTGTATGGACACTACAGCCATAATCCTATGATATGACATTTGTTAGAAAATGTTTTGAAAGTGAAAATCAACTGCAATTCTAAAAAAACTGTCCCTCTCTACCGGTACTTTAAGTACTTAATTTAGCTAACGTTAACTAGCCTCTCCGCTGCACCGAATTACCGTTAGCTAGCTGATCGAAAAGTCGGAGCAAATTTATAAATGAGGCGTTTCATAAATAAAATGAACGAGTATTCAGCGACTACAATGCCCAATTTGCGTAGATTTTTTTCAGATGTTGATTTACAGCTACCGTAAATCTAAAATAACCTAAAATTACAGTTGTGGATTTTCCTGACATCTTGAACTGATTTCTGGGATTTCAGATGCGTTCTTACTGAACAAGTCACCAACCCACACATGCTCGATGAAAGGGGCAGATCAAGTAGACATCCGGGCATTTTAAGCGTTCTTGGTAACTTGTATTCTTTGGATTGGAACCGGACTTGGGCCATGGGCCTCGAACGTGTTCACAAGAACACAAGTACGGATAAAAACGCGGGTTGATAAACCGCCGGTGACTTGTTCCGAGAGAACAGATATACCAGAAGTCATTTCAAAATGTCAGAAAAACTATAATAATTTTTAACTTTTCTTATTTCAGGTAAACGGTACCTGTAAATCAGCATTTGAAAAAAATGTAACTCGAAATCGGCATTGTAGTCGCTGAAAATTTGCTTACTTATAAGAAACGGCTAATTTATTAATTTGCTCCGACTTTTCGATCAGCTAGCTAACGTTATTCAGTGCGGTGGAGAGTCTAGTTAACGTTGTGTGCGTGTGCGTGTGCAGGCTGTAATGTGGTCATCGCTAGTAGGAAGGTGGAGCGGTTGGAGACTGCTGCCGAGGAGTTGAGAAAGTGTATCCGCCCGTCCAGTTCTGCCCGGGTCACTCCGATTCCCTGTAACATCCGTGAGGAGGAGGAGGTGGGACACACACTATCCCACACATTTAAGACGTACACACTCACTTCCTTCTGGAAATAAGGTACTTGTCTGTTTGTGTGTAGGTGAAGTCTCTGGTGCAGTCAGTGCTGAAGCAGTACGGTCGTATCGACTACCTGGTGAATAACGGAGGAGGTCAATTCAGCAGTCCAGCAGAACACATGTCTTCTAAAGGATGGAAGGCTGTGATTGACACCAACCTCACCGGAACCTTCCACTGCTGCAAGGAGGGTGTGTCTGTCTGCCGGGGTGTGTCTGTCTGTCTGTCTGGGTGGGTGCTGTGATCCACAACAGTGCATGTCTGTCTGTCTGTCTGTCTGGGTGGGTGTGTGCCTGTCTGTCTGGGCGGGTGCGTGCCTGTCTGTTGGTCTAGGTAGGCACCTGCCTGTCTGTCTATCTAGGTGGGCGCCTGTCTGTCTGTCTGGGTGGGCGCCTGTCTGTCTGTCTGGGTGGGTGCGTGCCTGTCTGTCTGGGTGGCTGCGTGCCTGTCTCTCTGTCTGGGTGGGTGTGTACCTGTCTGTATGGGTGGGTGGGTGGGCGCCTGTCTGTCTGTCTGAGTGGGCGCCTGTCTGTCTGTCTAGGTGGGCGCCTGTCTGTCTGTCTGGGTGGGTGCATGTCTGTCAGTCTGTCTGGGTGGGTGTCTGTTGGTCTTGGTGGTAATCAGATAAAACAGATTAAACATCAACAAGTTCTTTGGGTGTGTGTTTGTGTAACCTTTGTGTGTGTTTTTGTAATCTCTGTGCGTGTGCGTTCGTGCGTGCGTGCGTGTGATTGAACAGTGTACACTGGGTGGATGAAGAAGAATGGAGGGGTGATCCTTAACATAATCGCTGACATGTGGAAGGGGTTCCCTGGCATGGCGTGAGTCTCAAACTCACACACGTGTTTCTCCTTCACAAACATACGCACTCTTCCTGTAAACTCACACACACGTGTTTCTCCTTCACACACATACACTCTTCCTGTAAACTCACACACACACACACACGTGTTTCTCCTTCACATACATACACTCTTCCTGTAAACTCACACACACACACACGTGTTTCTCCTTCACATACATACGCACTCTTCCTGTAAACACACACACACGTGTTTCTCCTTCACATACATACACTCTTCCTGTAAACACACACACACACGTGTTTCTCCTTCGCATACATACGCTCTCTTCCTGTAAACACACACACCATCTGTCTCTTTCGCTGACTCATGGTCCTTATATTCTGTGTTAAGTCACACTGGAGCAGCACGGGCGGCTGTGGACAACCTGACAAAGACTTTGGCCATCGAGTGGGCGTCTTCCGGAGTCCGAGTCAATGCCATCGCACCGGTACGTCACTGTGTTTTTACTGTGTCTTTACCGTGTTATGCCATGTTTTACCGTGTCTTTACCGTGTTATGCCATGTTTTACCGTGTCTTTACCGTGTCATGCCATGTTTTACCGTGTCTTTACCGTGTTACGCCATGTTTTAGCATGTCTTTACCGTGTTATGCCATGTTTTACTGTGTCTTTACCGTGTTATGCCATGTTTTACTGTGTCTTTACCGTGTTATGCCATGTTTTACCGTGTCTTTACCGTGTTACGCCATGTTTTAGCATGTCTTTACCGTGTTATGCCATGTTTTACCGTGTCTTTACCGTGTTATGCCATGTTTTAGCGTGTCCTTACCGTGTTATGCCATGTTTTACAGTGTCTTTACTGTGTCATTACCGTGTTTCTACTGTCTCATGACTCTAGCCCGGCAGACCAACACTGTCTCATGACTCTAGCCCGGCAGACCAACACTGTCTCATGACTCTAGCCCGGCAGACCAACACTGTCTCATGACTCTAGCCCGGCAGACCAACACAGTCTCATGACTCTAGCCCGGCACGTCTTTCAGGGAACCATCTTCTCCAAGACAGCCATGGAGAACTACAAGGACTTTGGACCAGCAATGTTTCAGATGTCAATTCCTTTCAGCCCGGCTAAAAGGCTTGGGGTTCCAGAAGAGGTGTGTGGACACACATTCACATGTTGCTATTAAAGTACTTTAGGACCAATATTTGATTTTGATCAAATATATTCCCTATTTACATTTTTGTAAAATCTACCAAATTGACAGGTTTTCCGTGCTCTGTAAACTTTTGAGGTTACTTATATAAGTAGACACACTGATCAGCCATTTCTTTATGACCACCTGCCTAATATTGTGTAGGTCCCCCTTTTGCCACCAATACAGCCTTGATCCGTCAAGGCATGGACTCCACTAGACCTCTGAAGGTGT
Source organism: Esox niger (assembly GCA_016801105.1). Classification (NCBI taxonomy): domain Eukaryota; kingdom Metazoa; phylum Chordata; class Actinopteri; order Esociformes; family Esocidae; genus Esox; species Esox niger. The sequence continues at coordinate 13,380 of JACXGJ010014701.1, forward strand.
GCTGTGGTATCTGGTAGATGTTAGCAGCAGATCCTTTAAGTCCTCTAAGTTACAAGGTGGGGCCTCCATGGATCGGACCTGTTTGTTCAGCACATCCCACAGATGCCTGATTGGATTGAGATCTGGAGAATTTGGACCTTGAACTGGTTGTTGTGTTCCTCAAACCATTCCTGAACCATGTTTGCTTTGTAGCAGGGCTCATAATCCTGCTGAAAGAGGCCAACGCCATCAGGGACCGTTGCCATGAAAGGGTTCACATGGTCTGCAACGATGCTAAGATAGGTGGTACGTGTCAAAGTAACATCCACATGAATAGCAGGACCCAAGGCTTCCCAGCAGAACAGGGCCCAAAGCATCACACTGCATCCACCAGCTTCCTTCTTCCCATAGTCCATCCTGGTGCCACGTGGTCCAGTTCTGATGTTCACGTCCCCATTGTAGGTGTTTCAGCAGTGGACAGGGGTCAGCATGGGCACCCTGACTGGTCTGTGGCTACGCAGCCCCATACGCAACAAACTGAGATGTACTGTGTGTTCTGACACCTTTCTGTCAGTACCAGCATTAACCTTTTCAGCAATATGTGCTACAGAAGCTTGTCTGTTGGTTTGGATCACACAGGCCTGCCTTCACTTCCCACATGCATTAATGAGCTTTGGCCGCCCATAACCCTGTCACCGGTTCACCACTTATCCTTCTTTGGCCCACTTTTGATAGGTACTGACCAGTGCAAACTGGGAACACCCCACAAGGGCTGCAGATTTGGAGATGCGCTGACCCATTGTCTAGTCACAATTGGGCTGATGGGTGTATCAGTGTTATTCACTTCACCTGTCAGTGGTCATAACGTCATGGCTGATGGGTGTATCAGTGTTATTCACTCCACCTGTCAGTGGTCATAATGTTATGGCTGATGGGTGTATCAGTGTTATTCACTTCACCTGTCAGTGGTCATAATGTTATGGCTGATGGGTGTATCAGTGTTATTCACTTCACCTGTCAGTGGTCATAATGTTATGGCTGATGGGTGTATCAGTGTTATTCACTTCACCTGTCAGTGGTCATAATGTTATGGCTGATGG
>JACXGJ010014702.1:0-14456 GCA_016801105.1 Esox niger
CTCTCTTTGTCTGTGTCTGTGTGTATATATGAGAGTGTGTGCACATTTTGTTCCTTGAGAATTTACTTTCTGGTTTCTGGGTTGAGATGTTTACATTTAAAGGGTGTGTGTGAGTGTGTGTGCATTTGTGTGTGGTTACTCAAATTGCTATCAAAACGTGCCTGTAGTTTGAGTTGAGCATTATTTAAGTGAGAACCTTTTAGCAGAGTTGAGTTCATGGTTAGGGTTACACACAGCGTAGTTTAGTGTGTGTGTGTGTCCCCGCAGAGCCCAAGCCAGTGTACGCCCAGCCCGGCCAGCCTGACGTGGACCTGCCAGTCAGCCCTGCTGATGCACCAGCGCCAACCACCGCACACGACGACAGCATCCTACGGTAACTATCACCTTGTCATTACTGTGTTATTGGCATGTAGGCTCTTACTATGTAATTGCTGTGCTATGTTTTTATTACTGTTTTAGTAATACAAAGACATTTCCCTGTCATTACTCTACAATGTTGTTATTACTGTATAATTGAGTTGTAGTTGTTGCTGTTTTTCACAGTATTATTACGTTACTACAGAATTACCATGCCGGGCTATTAACTGTCACACTGTCTTGCCCTGCGTTCACCCTCCCCAGGCCCAGCATGAAGCTGGTGAAGTTTAAGAAGGGGGAGAGTGTGGGTCTGCGCCTGGCTGGGGGAAACGATGTAGGCATCTTCGTAGCAGGAGTCCTGGAGGACAGCCCGGCTGCCAAGGAGGGTCTGGAGGAGGGTGACCAAATTCTCAGGGTGAGAGACGCTAACCCCCCTACAGAAGTAATTACATAGTGGCACCTACCTGAGAGTGCGTCACAGAACTCATGGCTCACCTGACAGAGACCGATCAGAGCAGGCTAGTCAAAGACTTTCAGAATGTTCCAGAAGAGTCAACACATCAGAGAAACACAACCCTTCTCTCTATGGCCATTTTTCTTTCAACCATGTTCCTGATCAAGAGGTTTTTACATCGATGGAATTTTATTTTAATGAAAGGGCCATAATGACAGATTGTCTGAGATACTTAGCAATAGTTACAGGTCCCCTTGCGAGTTCACGTGGGACACTTTCACAAACTTTAATCCCAGCTTCCACTGAGCTCTAATGGCGCCGTCTTGCTCAACATGTTTTGATGTGGAATGAGTGGTGACGTGGAAAGTCCAGCTTTCTAGGTTCTTTAAGTTACATTTACAGAATCAGAATGTTTTGGGGGAAAGCTGCTAAAAACATCTGACACTGCCAACATTTCACACTGCCATCAAGAGCGCTTGTTTGTCAATTAGTCTTGCGTTAGTTACCGGGTGAACGACATTGTCAGTGAGTTTATGCACGTTCCAGGTCAGTGGTCTATCCAAAGAGCTATATGTGCCTGTGTTTCACCTCACGGCGAAGCGGGAGTAACTCGTTGCTAATGTCAATGGAAAATTGTATTTACACTTTGTTAATGTTGTTTAAATCAAACTGGTACAGTTAATGAAGTGCAAATAGGCTCCTAGACAAACAGGCTGTCGGGCTTGACACGTTCATATGGCACTGCGGTAAAAGATCACCTGAACACACCATAATCAAAATAAAGGTACTGTGGCCCTTTCAGTGTCCTGAGCCCTAGGAGTAGTAGATGGTGACCACCTCTGAGAATACATGAACAAGCCCACACTGAGGATAATTAGTTCACCAGAGAACGGTCAGTGTTTCATTCAGGTTCCCCTGAGCGTTCAGCATTAACGTTTGGGGTCTTGTGAGTTGCTGACACTACAGTTTAAATGACTAGATTGCACGCGGGAACTGAGGTGCAGCAGTGGTAAAACGCGAGTGGAGACTGTAAACACACGTGTTTTAAATTCACTGGAGCCTCCCCCTACCCCCCCTTCAGCCCGCTGATCTCCACAGAGCCGCTGGTCGCCGTTGCCATTCTCCAACACCAACTAAAGACTGGCTCTGTTTGATTTAAATAAAAAAGTAACTGCAGAATCCAGAAAAATTCTGGATGAGGCACAATGATGAATTTGAGCAGTTCCTCGGAAATGAACAGTTTCCTGTTGAGAATGTTAACTCAGAAGTTACGACAACACGGGTCGCGGTGGTGAGTTTAATACATTTGAACTAGCGAGGTGTACCTATGAGCACTGCATTGTCCAATTTTTACTGGTGTTAGAGAAAAAGACCAAAAACATTTTGCATACACCAGCAAGTGTGTGTCAGCCTGGTGAAAAATGCCAGCCGAAGCAACAATCGCGCGCTACAGGGTCTGCTTGTGTATTCTGTTTTTGCAAGTGTTGTTTTTCACAACCTATGGTAAATAGCATCTGTAATGGGGGCATTGTTTTCACAGCAGTTTTGCATCTCAATGCTAGCGTCCCAAATGGCACCCCATCCCCTCCGTAGTGGGCAAAAGCAGTGTGGTACACGGTCAATAGAATGCCATTTGGATCTCATCCAGTTTCCTCCCATGGTTTATTGATGCTTTAAAAACTACAGACGGTTCCAAGATGCCGGCACTTCTGGAGTCTGTCTCCTAGCAATGTGCTCCAGGCATCGCACAAAAACGCTCTGTTTTCCTTCCATTCTTTCTGTCTCGGCTCTCTTCCTCCCTACGAGCCATATATCTTTCCTGTTTGCACTCCACTCCCCTCCCCCTCGTGTCTCTGTAGAAGCGTAATGTGCAACAGTGTGGATCTTGGTTGACGGTGCAGTAAAGCTTCCATGGTAATGGTCACCGGGGGTGATGCTGGAGGGGTGGGGGAACGATGAGTGTGTTGTGTAAACATTTAGAGGAGTAGATGCTCGGCAATGTGTACTATACCGCTGTCGTGTGTATCAAGGGCCGGGCCGGTTAAATACAGTGTCCCTACATTATAATACAAACATGTGGGCCCTCCGGGAGTGGACCCAGAACCTTCCCCCACCATGTGGATGTAGTTGATGCTTACCAAGGCTACCTATTCAACAGTATGATGAAAATCACATGTCATTATGGTGGAATCGTTCAGATCCATCACACAATGGCATGTTACCAACAAACAAAACGGTAATGAAAAAGAATGTATCTCTATTCCTCTATTCACCATTAGACCTTAGTGTACATTGGACAATCAACCACTGTAGCTGGATTTTCTTCTTCCAGGTAAACAATGTGGACTTTGCTAACATAATCCGAGAAGAGGCGGTGCTGTTCCTCCTGGACCTCCCTAAAGGTGAAGAAGTCACCATCCTGGCTCAAAGGAAGAAGGATGGTGAGTCCAGACTGGAGGGAGGTGAAACGGACAACACCCTGCCGTGTCTCCTGCCAGTATGGGCCTGCTGAGTATGATGCCTTTTGGTGTCCTGTGTCTGTCTCTGCTCCAGTGTACCGGCGGATCGTGGAGTCTGACGTAGGTGACTCGTTCTACATCCGGACCCACTTTGAGTATGAGAAGGAGTCTCCGTATGGCCTTAGCTTCAACAAGGGAGAGGTGTTCCGGGTGGTGGACACCCTCTACAATGGCAAGCTGGGCTCCTGGCTCGCCATCCGCATCGGCAAGAACCACCAGGAGGTCGAGAGAGGCATCATCCCCAACAAGAACAGGTAGAGTGAGACATCAGCCCCAACAAGAGCAGGTAGAGACATCATCCCAAACCAGAGCAGGCAGAGTGAGACGGGGGAACATTGTACCGGCTTAGCCAGGGCTCAGATCTTTAAGGGCCATCTCACATCCTGTATAGGAACTGTTCCACATCCTTTATGTGAATCGTTTCACATCCTTTAAAAGGACCGTCTCTGTGCCGCTCACCTTTCATCTTCTGAGTATCTTTCGTCACTGCCCCTCACTAATGGCACCCGTTGTCTTTTTGCACTCATATTTCATCAGGAAATATATCTTTGTGTAGTCAATCTAACTTCCCGTCCTGTCCTCTCTTCACTCTGGCCATGCCTTCCCCAGAGCGGAGCAGCTGTCCAGCGTGCAGTACACCCTCCCAAAGACAGCAGGAGGTGACAGGGCAGACTTCTGGAGGTTCAGAGGCCTGCGCAGCTCCAAGAGGAACCTGAGGAAGAGCAGAGAGGACCTGTCGGCCCAGCCCGTCCAGACTAAGTTCCCTGCCTACGAGAGGGTGGTGCTACGGGAGGGTGAGGACAGACAGTAACACACCAACCCCCCCAACCTAGCAGCCCCCACAGCCACTCGTCCCTTGGCCCTCGCCCCCTGGCCCTCGCCCCCTGGCCCTCGCCCCCTGGCCCTCGCCCCCAGGCCCTCGCCCCTTGACCATAGCCTTTCATCCCTAAAAACTGTTTTAGTATTCAGAGGAGTGTTTTAGGACAGAGCTATTCTTCCTCTATTTTGTCATTATTTCTGAAGGTTTAGAAGTGTATACGGATTGTTATAGATAGACAGCTTGATGGGTTGTTATGTAACATCAGTCGGTCTTCCTTTGCGGTTCATTTTTTGATTGGCTCGTGTTGGCCTGTGGTTGTCCAGCTGGGTTCCTGAGGCCTGTGGTGATATTTGGACCGATCGCAGACGTGGCACGAGAGAAACTGTCCAGGGAACAGCCGGATCTGTTTGAACTTGCTAGTGAGTCACAACCTGTCATCAAAAAGTCCCACTGTGATCCTTCTTGACTGTGGAATTTCTCAACTGTTCAACACACCATGTGACCAAACGGTTCCTGTCTTTCCCAGAGAGTGAACCTAGAGACGCGGGCACTGACCAGCGCAGTTCAGGAATCATCCGTCTTCACACCATCAAGCAGATCATCGACAGGGTGGGTTATTAAACACCCCCATCACTCCTTTCATTAGGAATCATTTTCATTTCAGGAATTTAGGATTTGCTTTTCCACAATTGCAATTTGTTGGTAGGTAATTATTTTGATGACTGATAATAACTCTTTAAAGGTAATAGATGTGTCCATTCTGTCCTGCGCATGATGATAAGAAAACCAATAGGAAAAGCATTCCTTATTGATTGATGTCCATTACTCCATATTGTAGCTAAAATAAGTTATGAGGTCTCCCTGTCTGGTCTAGGATAAACATGCCGTGCTTGATATCACGCCCAACGCGGTGGACCGTCTGAACTACGCCCAGTGGTACCCCATCGTAGTCTTCCTGAACCCAGACAGCAAGCAGGGTGTCAAGACCATGAGGACCAGACTATGTTCAGAGTCCAGGAAGTCTGCCAGGAAGCTGTATGAGAGAGCCCTCAAACTAAGGAAGAACAACCACCACCTCTTCACCAGTGAGTTGAGAGAGTGGGCTGTTGTCGGGAGGGGTGGACAGGGGAGAGAAAAACAGGGAGAGAAATAGAGTGGAGAGGGGAGGTAGGGAGAAAGACCGAGCCCTTAAGAACAACTATGTTATATTATGTACTTTGTCTAATACCAAAAACAACCTGTGATACTCTGAATACTTGAACAGTTCTAAGAGTTTTAATCATCACACAGTTCTGACTTCTAAATCTTCAACAAATTTTCCTTAAAAGATTGTTGATTTCGAGCACTTCTTCAAATGTACTGTTTTACTGCCAAAAACAGTCTGTATAGCCGCAGCGACGTTACTTGTAAATTGAGTTTGTATTGAGTTGGTTGTTTTCGATGGACCTCGGCCAATAGTGGCTCTGAATCCTTTCAATATTCTGTGAAGTGTGTTAGAAATCAGCTATTGTTTAGGAATCGTGGTTGAGAATCATTGACAGACATCAATATCCAAATGCTGTTTCCGGGAGTGGACCACTCAGAAACATTTGACACCTACTGGAAAGACGATCTGGTGGGGTTTGGACAAAAACCATCATGTCATTTCAGTTCATGTAGGTTATTGGCTCTGCATACTGCACTTGGCTATAAGCCAACCCAATTTTGTTGACTCTTCTGTATGTCCAATTAGTGTAGCATCATGTCGTAGGTCTGCTTTTCACCAACGGGGCCTGATACGTTTTTTTAAGATGAAAGAAAATACAAGTGTGCACAAAGTGTGGACAGTTGGAAAGTGTTTCAAAGTCAACAAAAAGATGCGACCAGTGCTATTGCTGACTAGCAGAGCTGCTTCCTTTGATTGCAACTCTTCTTTCATGCATGTATGGAGTTATGGGACGTTAGAAACGCTCTGTTTCAATGTAGTGTCATGTCTTCCTTCTGCCCCAGCCACCATTAACATGAACAATATGAACGACGGCTGGTACGGTGCCCTGAAGGAGACCATCCAACAGCAGCAGAATCAGCTGGTCTGGGTATCTGAGGGCAAGGTGAGACAATCTCACGTCTGTCATCCTCTTGAGTTTTTCATTTTTTGGTGTATTTTGTGTATATTTGAATCGTATTTGCAGGGCTTTGTTTGAGCAAGTCCAGGCCAAAGCGTACATTATCATTCAGTCCAGTATTTCACTTCCGCTTCTATGCTCCCCTGCTTGTTTCCACAGGCGGACGGAGCACCGGACGACGACCTGGACATCCACGACGACCGCCTGTCATACCTGTCGGCCCCAGGCAGCGAGTACTCCATGTACAGCACAGACAGCCGCCACACCTCCGACTACGAGGACACGGACACAGAGGGCGGGGCCTACACTGACCAGGAACTAGACGAGACGCTCAATGACGAGGTCGGTCTTGATTCTCACGGTTAGATTTTTGGTAAAGCATGGTGTTGAGATGGGAACATTTGTGTTCATCAAGTCTCGGTTTCTAGTAATGCCGGGCATACTCGCCCTGTCAGGTCGGTTTGCCCTCGGAGCCGGCCATCACCCGTTCTTCGGAACCGGTCAGGGAGGACCCGCCCGCAATCCAGGACCCCATGTCTGGTGGATACCCTGCGTACCAGCACGTGGCACCGCCGCCGGACCCAGCTAACCGCATCGACCCAGCCGGGTTCAAGATGGCAGCCGCACCTCAGGTGGGGGTTGTAGAGGTGCTCCCAGTTGATCTCGATGGGCGCGGTGATGACCTAAACTGCTGCAGAGCGAGCAACAGATTTTTTTACATTTCTTCCTTGGGTGTGAAGTGTTCGTGTCGATAAAATGTTTTGTAATTGATGTCTTTTTGTTTGTCATAGTATAGATAAAGAATCTATATTGTAATGCATCCGGCTGTGACCATTTTGCCACGAATACGGTTTACACAGGTTTCTGGAAGGTTGATGGAGCGATGATCCAGGGAGAAAGACGAGGGCAAGAGTTGACTCGACTAGGATGGGGACACAGACTGGGACGTACAGACAGGGACGTACAGACAGGGACGTACAGACAGGGACGTACAGACAGGGACGTACAGACAGGGACGTACAGACTGGGACGTACAGACTGGGACAGGGACGTACAGACTGGGACTGGGACGTACAGACTGGGACAGGGACGTACAGACTGGGACAGGGACGTACAGACTGGGACAGGGACGTACAGACTGGGACAGGGACGTACAGACTGGGACAGGGAAGTACAGACTGGGACATACTTACTAGGACGTACAGACTGGGACTGGGACGTACAGACTGGGACTGGGACGTACAGACTGGGACGTACAGACTGGGACTGGGACGTACAGACTGGGACTGGGACGTACAGACTGGGACTGGGACGTACAGTCTGGGACTGGGACGTACAGTCTGGGACATACAGACTGGGAAAGGGATATACAGAATGGGACATACAGACTGGGACAGAGACATACAGACTGGGACACACAGAATGAGACGTTCAGACTGGGACAGATGTAGACAGGGAAACTGCTGTAGTTTGTGGAGTGTGTTGCTGTGCTCTTCCTCTTCCTCTTGGCAGCCTGCTGCAGTGAAATGTCTCTTAACAAAACTTCACAGCAAGACGATGCTGCTCTGGCTATTCCTTCCACACTGCTGCCCCTGGTGGTGGCTGCAGCGCCCCCTGCTGTCGTGGCAGAGTTACAGCAGCCTGTACTGCAGCAGCTAGAGGGTATGACCCTTGACCTCCAGGAGGAGGCTCCGGCTGCAGCTCCTCAGGCTGCAGACTCACTTCTTAGCAGCCCCAGCCCTGCCCCTACTGAGCTAGCCCCGCCCCCAACACCACCGTCACTCGAACCCCAACACCCATCTGAGCCGCTGCTCGGTCCTGGTCCCAAACCAAAGGTACCCACCTACCTACCAGCACCAACCCAGCACCTCCCTGCTGCCTCACTAGAACACCTGGACTGGGCTCGGGCCACGCCCCTAACTGCCCCGCCCGCCCCTCCCCCCCGCCCGGCCTGCTGTTCTGATTTAACTTGCCTGTCTTCTTCTACGCACACGCTTTTTTCTCCACTGACTGGCTCTCTCTGCATGCCCACGCTGTGTAACCGCCCACTGTGTGACCACTGACCAATCAGAGAGAGTGAGAGAGATTTTGTGGCCAATCGACGTGTTTGATGGGAGGAGATTTGCGGAAAGGCTCAGAATCGCTAATCTTCAATTCCCTCTCTCTCTGAGTAAACATTTTGGGATGCAAGCGAGCAGGTGATTTTTAGATCAGCGATTCTGCGTGGCGTAGCGGATCTTAAACACCTTGTGAGTAGCCGAGTCAGAACACACGTGTACCCGTGGGCCAATCTGAAACTGCACCCGGTTCCCTACTCAGTTCACCGCTCTGGCTGCCTAGTGGACTAACCAGGGAACAGGGTGCAGCTTGGAAAACGTGTGACCGGGACCAGCTCTGACTGTCAGCGTGGCCTTCTCTCCTTCCTGTGCATGGCTCAATGATGTCCTGGGCTCAGCATCTCCGACTGGTCTGACTGACTCTAGTTGACCTGTAGAGAACTGCAATTACGGCGGTAGATGTAGTTGGTTGGTGTACTGTCTGTTGTAGTGCTAGTAGTAGATGTACTAGATTGTAGTTGCATAAGATGCAAAACTGAATGATAGTTGCATGCCTAAAAAAAACTAAGTGAGAACTAAAGTTACCTGGTAGACTGTCAAAGTTCCGTCTTCCTATGGAAAAAGCCACACATTTAAACCACATTACTGTGTGGTACAGATCTTGGCTTACTGGGTTTGGTCCATAGGAAGATACTGTCTGGTGTGGCTAGTTGTGCTGTCTACAGGCTACATATCCCCCGTTTCACATGAAGCCTTTCAGAAATGTTTACAAAACGTGACAACTTCAAAGGATTTGTACTTTAGGAATTTGGCAATTTTCAGTCATTCTTGAAAGGCCTCTTGTCAAACTTGCATTTAGAACTGATTTGGAATAATTCATAAGATGACTGCCCGTGTACTTGCACTTGACTGGTTTCATTTATTTTGTATTCGTCGGATATTGCAATGAAGTTGTACGGTCGTTTGTTGAATTTTATTAGATCTGCTCAGTTCCTGAAGGTTGGCATTAAAATCTTTCAGGAACGCTTTTTTGTGAATTATCAATACAGTATATTTAAGCAATTTTTTTCTGTCCTCTTATTTGGCAAATGAATCGATCTCGGCTTAAAGGTGTTCAAAACGGTAAAGTTTCCCGTTTCTTTGCCCATTTAACGAACTCATTGGTAATTGCGCCTGTCTTAAGAGCTGTAGCCCACTGCGCCAGTCCGTTCTCCTGGTGACCGGGCCCTGATATCTGGGTTACATGTCTCTCTCCCCCCTGCAGATGTACAAGAAGGAGCTGTTCAATGTGGACGAGCCGGTGAGAGTGAACCATGGCGGCATGAAGCCGTCGCTGAGCTACAGTCACCAGCCTCACCAGCCCTACCAGGACAAACAGCCATACCGCCAGTACGACCACACGCCTTACGCCTATTGTAGCGACGGGGGTGGCGGAGGCTACCCAGAACCAAAGGCTCACCAGGGGAACTTTGACCCTCACTCCCCACACCCGACCTACGACAACCGCGTGCCTCACCACTACGGCCAGTGGCCCCCCTACGACCAGCAGACCTCTCCTCCTCAGCCCCTGGGGTACCACCAGCAGGGAAATGCGGCCAGGGTGACCCCCTACGAGGACGGCCCTGTCAGGGACTACAGCCCCCCACAGCCCCGCTACGACGAGCCCCCGGCCGGCATGCAGGGCTACGACAGCAGGCCGCGCCACGGGAAACCAGTGGGGCCTGTGCGGTATGACGAGCCGCCACCCTCGGCTGGCACACACGAACCCCGCTCCCCCTATGAACCTGAAGCCCCTCATGGCTACCCACTCAGTTCCCCCCGCTCCCCCTACGAACCTGAAGCCCCTCATGGCTACCCACTCAGTTCCCCCCGCTCTCCGGACGCCCCTAAGCAGTATTATGGAGACTCACTTCCTGGTCTAAGACCCTCATATAACCAGGGTCCTCCCAGCCGGGGAGGGGGCTACAGCCGTGAGCCCTTAATGAATTCTGACCCGCCTCTGCCACCTCCCAAACCAGAGCCCCTGGCATCCCCCGGAGAGATGGGTGTAAATGCAGGGTCCAAACCCCTCCCTCCAGCACATCGTGGGGTTGACGGGGAGGATGACCCGGCCATGAAGCCACAGTCAGTGCTCAACCGGGTTAAGATGTTTGAAAACAAGAGGTCTGTGTCGGTGGACAGGGCTAAGGAGGCAGGAGACCCCACAGTGATGAGGGTAGGTTTACTCTGCCCTCCTGTTCTCCCCACCACACGGTCAAACATACCAGTGCATATTGTAATGGACTTCTAGCAGATTTACATGTTGGTCACTTAGCACTTGCTGTCATTCAGAGTTACAGGTGCATTTAAAGGACTGTTCCATTGGGGTACCTCATCTATAGCTACTTTGGGGTGGGTTAGTTACATAGTCTATCTACGGGGGGGGGGTTAGTTACCTGTTCTACCTACTGAGGGGTTAGTAATCTAGTCTACCTACTGGGTGGGTAGTTATCTGGTCTAACTACTGGGGGGGTAGTTATCTGGTCTAACTACTGGGTGGGTAGTTATCTGGTCTACCTACTTATGGGGTTAGTGACCCGTAGGAGCTTTAGGCCCCTGGGTTTAACCTGTCTCCTCTGGTGTTCCAGCCTACAGACCTGCCCAGACCTGTGACTGCACCTGGGCCTGTCCCCAAAGCCAACTCCCTCAGCAACCTGGAACAAGAAAAGCCTTCATACAGGTACGAAGGTCATGGGCTCAACTCCCAAAGGACTTACATACTGTAATGGGAATGTAATTGGATGTGTGTTGGATATAGTCTGTGGCATATATGAAGATGTGGCTGAAGGGTGAAGCTGATATTTGCCAATTTTAAAGATGTATTAAAGCCACCTAGCCCATATATCACTGTCAACCCCATAGCTCCACCTAGTGGACATGTAAAACATTGTAACCACCAGGGTATCAGTGGTGGTGTCTGAAGAATGTCTTGAGGGAATATTTGTCTGTCTGTATCACTCTCTAGCTATGTGTATAGCTGTATGTGTTTTAATGTGACTAACATTAAATATGTACAATGACTAAGTTCATAAAATGCATGAAGTTATTTTTGAACAGTCTATATGCATGCAACGTTCACTTGATGCAACTCTCATGTGTGTTCTATCTGATGAATGTCATTTACAGGTTTGAAATTTGAGCTTTCCGAACGTTTTCATAGACTGCTCCAACAAGTTGGTTTATACATTTAAACTGATTGTATATTTCTCATTATTCCACTTTAAGGAGTCATTTTACGTGAAATTCAAAAAAAATTCAAGCCTTTCATCTACCAAACATTTAAAATTGGTCCACCTTCTTAGTTCAGTGCAATTGAATAAAGCAAAATAACCCGTTTGGGTCTTTCTGATCTCTGAGGCTGCGTTCGCACTGGCACCATAAAGGTGAATCTGAACTGATCGAAATACCAATGAAATACCAATAAAGGAATGCTGACTTTGACAGCCTGTAAAAACGCAGCTTGACTGTCCCCTTCATCCTGTCCTCCCCCTCAGAGGTCCTGAGCCCCAGAAGGCCCCTGGTTCCAAACCCACGGACGACATGATTCACTGCTCCAACCACTACGACCCGGACGAGGATGAGGAGTACTACAGGAAGCAGCTGTCCTACTTTGACCGCCGCAGCTTCGACAGCAAGGCCATGAACCCCGGCCCTGGAATCAACCGCTTTCCACCGCAGACTCAGCTAGCCTATCCTTACAACAGGTAAACTACAATACCCAGAAATCAGCATGTTCAGACGTCCGGTTTAAGAGTCAGCATATTTCAGGGGGATTGTGGCAGAAGTCCTGAGGCACAACTGTTAATCCTGAGCACATAATGAGTTATTTGAGATTCGAGGGGGACACCGATGTCACACAATGTCGTTGATCTCTTCTGTGACTCCTCCAGGGCGGAGTCTGTGGACAAGAGGTACGAGCCGCCCCAAATCAGCCCTGTGTCCCAGTACGAACCCCCCAGCCCAGCTGTACCCCCAAACAGCCTGCCTAAACTCATCACTAATGATGGTAAGGCCCAGGGATGAACGGGAACTCATGTCTTTTGTAGTGTTTAAATCCAGGTAAACTCTGTTGATTTAAGGTAATGCTATTCGATGTTTAATGACATGTCCTCCTTTGTCTCTAGTGAACTCCCACCCTGACCAGCTCCATAGCTCCTCTCCCAATACTCGCCCCCCTACCCTCCAAGACCCCCCTTCCCAGCCCCAACCATACCTGGTCCAGAGGTCCCCCGTGGGGGTCAACGGCACCGATGCACCACCCAAAACCCCCGGAACCACCCCAACCCTGCAGAGCTACAACCGCTATGCCCCTAAGCCCTACACCTCCGCAGCTCGACCCTTTGAGAGGAAGTTTGAGAGCCCAAAGTTCAACCACAACCTCCTGCCCAACGACAGCGGGAAGACGGACCTCTTGATCAGCAGCAGCAGCCCTAAGCCCAGTGTGGTCATCAACAACAACAGCAGCAGCACCAAGCCACAGCTGTCTCCTCAAACTCTGGACCATGACAGTGGCCTGGATACATTCACACGCACCATAGACAACAGGCAGCCCAAATACCAGCAGCACAACAACCTCGTCAACAATTCTGTGCCCAAGGCCATACCTGTCAGGTAACGATTAGATTTATTACTAATCCCATACCTGTCAGGTAACAATATTACTTATTACTAATCCCATACCTGTCAGGTAACAATATTACTTATTACTAATCCCATACCTGTCAGGTAACGATATGATTTATTACTAATCCCATACCTGTCAGGTAACGATATGATTTATTACTAATCCCATACCTGTCAGGTCACGATACGACATATTGCTAATCCCATACCTGTCAGGAAACTATATGACGTATTGCTAATCCCATACTTGTCGGGTAGCGATCATAACATATTACTAATCCCATAGCTGTCAGTTAGCAATATGAGATTTTACTAATCCCATAGCTGTCAGATAATGATATAATTTATACCTATTCCCATAGCTGTCAGGTAACGATTTGACCTATTGCTAATGCCATACCTCCCAAAGATCCCAGAAAGTAGCAACCGTAAGATGAACAACCAATTGTACAGCCACATAAATGGATGGGCCTATAAACAGCTTTTACATCACAGAGGCAGTGTTAACATGCAAACATAAGGGGTCCACTCCATTCCATACACTGCAGTATACAGGCCAGGGCGTTGGAGTTACAAGCATCACTAAAACGCAGTTATGACACGAGTTTGACCTCGTGGTGACCTCAATAGCGTCTGCTAACCTGCTCCTGTTGTGAGTGACTCATTTGTCCTGCCTATTCTGCAGCACCTCCCCTCCCTCGCCTCCACCTCTCTGTGAAATGACTAATGACACCAACACTGTCCCCCCTCCCTTGTAGCCCCAGTGCTCTGGAGGATGATGAGGAGGATGAAGGTCACACAGTGGTGGCCACGGCGCGGGGGATCTTCAACTGTAACGGAGGGGTGCTGAGCTCCATCGAGACGGGCGTGAGCATCATCATCCCCCAGGGGGCCATCCCCGACAGTGTGGAGCAGGAGATCTACTTCAAGGTCTGCCGAGACAACAGCATCCTGCCCCCCCTCGACAAGGAGAAAGGTGTGTGAGTCATCTATATCATCGGCGGTTTACCTTCTAATGGATTATGGTCTATATCACCGACACTTTGTCCTCCAATTGATACTGGCCTATATCAATGGCCGTTTAACCTCTGGTGGATAAGGGCCTATATCATGACCTACAAAAGTGGATAGTAGTCAAACACCCCCTCTCCTTTACTTAATATACTGTAAAACACCCCTTCTCCTTTACTTAATATACTGCATAACACCACCTCTCCTTTACTTAATATACTGCATAACACCACCTCTCCTATGTTTAATATACTGCATAACACCACCTCTCCTTTACTTAATTTACTGCATAACACCACCTCTCCTATGTTTAATATACTGCATAACACCACCTCTCCTATGTTTAATATACTGCATAACACCACCTCTCCTTTACTTAATATACTGCATAACACCACCTCTCCTATGTTTAATATACTGCATAACACCACCTCTCCTATGTTTAATATACTGCATAACACCACCTCTCTT
>JACXGJ010014703.1:0-14454 GCA_016801105.1 Esox niger
GCAGTGGTAGACTGAGACACTAAATGACTCTTGCAAATGACTCGAACAGGTTTCTGTGAATGCGCTTCATTACAATTCACTAACTGACGTTGTGTTATCTGGGACAGGATAGCGCCCCCTCCCCCAAGCCAGCTAAGCATTGACCTGACCGGCCAGAACAATGGACCGAGGTCAGCTGCCAGTCTTGCTTCCAGGAATACCCCAGAGCTGGACAACACTCAGCACCACTCGGCCCCCAGTGTGATAAATCTGTCTGGAGACATCAGAGTAGTCATGTTATAGCACTTAACACTGTTAGTTCAGATACTGTGTTAACGTGATGTACTGTGCAATATCCCACAGGTGCGGATATAAATAATGTCAAAAAGAAAGAAAAGAATATGGTTTGGTGGTGTTCAAGCACACGCTTGACCATTGAAGCACTGTTTCTTTGGGCCACTACGCTATAGTTCTTCATCCTCGTATCGCTAGTTTCAGTTCTTATGTAGTGCATGTGGCTTTATCGTCCTTCCACAGGTGCAGTTTTATGTCCGGATACTGGTCTTTTTAGTTTCTCCCCTTCTTACATTTACGCAACTAACAAACATCTCCAGGCTCCCCCATTTGACCCTGTGTCTGACCGTGCCGCGGAGGACATCTGCCTGGATGGGTGTTTACACTCCACGTCAGTCAACCATTGTTCGTCAAGTGTTGTTCAGGTAAGGCTATGAGGGCAGGAAGAGTCTGACATTGTGCCACGATCTGAAATAGACCTCCGCTTGGCCGCTCCACTTGGTTTATGTCCCTTGGGAGGTTTATTATTTTTGAAACGATTCATCATTGTTCTTCAGGCCCGGCAACCAAGATCAATCTTTTTGCACGCTGTATAGAATTGCCTGAATCATTTCCTTTCATGTTACTTTACAGTTGCTAATACCGCTGAACTGTATTCAAGCAGAGCCTTAAAATATTCCTAAAACATCTTATCTAATCTAAAACATTCTGAAGAAGCACTCTATTGTTCAGAGTTTCATTGTCTTTTGACTGGCAGCTATACACATTGACCCCACCACACCCCCCCCCCCGTCTCTAACTAATATGCATGCATTTAATTATCAGCGTGCTGATGATTAAAAGAAAATTGCTGGTAATTTTGGTGAACGTTTTTAACCCCTGTAACTGTATGCTTTCACTCACAGTGACGTGGAGCCTGGTAGAGCCTCTCCGTTCCTTGCTCGTCTCTTCCCCGCTGTTGTCTCCCTTCTCTGTTAAGTGGCAGTCAGCCGCTTACCCAAGCAGATGGCCAACTTTCACAGGCTTTTTGTATGTTTTCTCTCGTCTTTTCCCTCAGATCCTCCTGTCGGGGTTCTTGTTTGTAGTTGGTCTATATTAGTATTGTTCCCAGTGAAGTGGAGGGCTGCTGGTGTAGTGATGGTGTTAGAGAATGCTGGCCTCATGTAGATCTGGTGGTAATCTCCTGCTGTGTTCTCTGCAGCCCCGTTCGTCCGACAGGGTCACTCGGAGTGTCGGCTCCCTCCCGGTCGTGACTGGAGTTTGTCCCCTGTGTCTGAAAGGAACGCTGTTGTCTCTGACAGCAGTTTAGGCATCCGCTCTTTAGAGATATTCCAGACCTCTCTACGTCCCTCCTCTTTCACTCTGTTTGATGCACAAGCCTTACTTGAGGAGTCAGGGGGATGTCTCTCTCCCGCCCTCTCACCTCTCGCTTCCGCCCCTTCCTTTACTAAAACATCCCGTGTTCCCCCACGCCGCCCCCCTCTCAACAACCATACGGGGTGCCAACGTTTTCTCTTCTGGAGCTTTCGGGTAATGAGGCGGGGGGGTGATTTGGGGTCGGAGCGAACCGGCTCTTTGATAACCTGAGAAATGATGGAGGCTTGGGGACGGACGGAGTGAAGGAGAGCGGCAAAGTGATTATTTAAATAGCTGCTGTGTTCTAATGAGCGATCAGGGGCGGAGCCAAGGCAGTGTAATACCAATAACAGATGCCTCCATATCACAGCCTTGATAAGGCTAACTGTACAGTTGGATGTCATATTGGTTTTATGAGTGTAAAAAGAATTGTGGAAGAACAGTTTAATGTATTTTTATCTAACACCACTTACACAACAGTGTCCTTAACCATTCTAGCACCAGCTCTAACCATCCTAGCACTCACTCTAACCCACTGACCCTAGCCCACTGGTCAGCAGCTGTCCTAGATAACGATGAGAGATCAGCATTGCAGTTGGAGGGGATGGGCGGGTCCACATTGTCCCGCTCTGATGGGGATTAAGGGCCGGGTCCCGGATTCCTGTTTGGACCCCAGAAAGAACCAGAGTACTGGAGGATGAAAGCGGCACGGAGGATGAAGGAGATGCTGGCGATACATTTGAGAGATGTGAAAGATTTTGTGGAGATCAGAGAGAGACGTCACCACAGGGTTTTCTCATTTAGGATGAAAAAGAAAGTCCGGAATCTGAGTTCTGAGGGGTTGGTGGAAGGAGAAGGAGAGGATGACGGGTGGGGGATCTGATGATGGACTCATCCAGATCACAAACTAATTACTCTTGTCTGATCAGATGCTGCCCCTGTTTTCAGTCTCCACTCTTGTCCCCTTTGAGCTGGTCAGTGTTCATTTGCAGTCGCCCTCCGCTGGGCTTTAACCCACACCTCTCCAGAAATGGATCATCGTCTTTACTGGACTCTCAGCTTCTTTGTTATTGCCTTATTTTATCTTCACCAAGTCTACCGCAGCCTACACACTGACAAGAGCCCGACTTGAAGATGAGTCAACGCCATAGACAGGATGTAAGAGAAGGATGTGGTTTACATAATGCAATCAGATGGCTTGTTGATGAAGAGGGATGGAGATGGAGAGAAGAAATAAGCAAAGGAGAAAATAGCTTCTGAAACCCAACTGTGGTGGAATCTGTGGCTAGGAGTCAGACCCAACATGGCATTAAACAACCCTGATAGCACACAAGGTAACTGAGTAACTGCTGCGTTCATGTGGCTTTGAGGACATAGGAACACACGCAGAAAGGTTGGCTTTTCTGTTGTACATAGAAATATCATCTGAATTTCAACAGTGTTGACAAATAAGTAATTGAATTACTTTAGTAATTTAATAAATATCAATGAAAAACAACATTGCATTGTTTAATGCATGTACAAACATGCAATTCTGTTGTTTGGAGAAAGTCAATACACCCCTCCTTTCTGGGAGTGTACCCATCAAATGTCTTAAGGTCAACTTGGGTGTTTCAAAACGTTCTGTTGTGGCGTTGGGGACGCAATGCCAGCATGTGTTTGAATTGAACGCATCCTCGTCTAAAGAAGGTCCCTATCTAGGAAAAAAGTATGTAAAGACTGCCCAACTCTAACCCTGTTAAATATCGTGTGAGAAAAATCTGGAGGGTCCAGTCTTCGAAAAATCCGAAATGCAGTATGGTCTTCACCATACATTCCCTCAGATCATGAATGGCCTTGACTCAGAAAGCGGTTAAGAAAACATTTTCAAGCTATTATCCAAAACACTCACCAATTCACAACAGAATGGTTTAACAATAAATAAACTCTTAGTCATGCTGGGTAAGATAATCTGTTGAATGAAAATAAAGTAATGTAATTGAAGGGCTTGAAGCGGGCTGTACTTTTTAGAAAACCCTCAAACTCAAAAAAAGTGAATGCAGTTCTGCAACAAGTGGGCAAGAATTCCTTCCTTCCGGTGGATTTAAGAATAATATACAAGTCACAAGGAACGCCTACATGCAAGTTATTTCTGCCAACGGGTCACTACCGGCCACCAAAGTGAGTGATGCACAAGGAAATTGCAGTTGTGTTTGGTTCAAATAAATGATTGCAAAATGTAAATATGAGTGTTTTGACTTATCAAGCGTTGAGAAAATTGAATATCCTTCCACTAAAACCACCCGTTTTCATCTGACGAGTCTGACGAGCCAACTAATTCAGCAACCAATGAAGTGTCATCGTAGACATGGAACTCCTATCAATCAGTGCGCCTGTCTGACCTGTGGACATTATACCCATTATACCTTGAAGAAAGGAAGTCAAGAAAGTGACGTATCCAACAATCTGTATTTTATTGATATAATCTGGGACATTATAAATTCATTATAGCTTTC
The DNA here is from genome assembly GCA_016801105.1 of Esox niger. Lineage (NCBI taxonomy): Eukaryota > Metazoa > Chordata > Actinopteri > Esociformes > Esocidae > Esox > Esox niger. The sequence continues at coordinate 4,125 of JACXGJ010014703.1, forward strand.
TTCATAGTCAAAGAATTGGCTATATTAACCCCCAGTACAACAATGAGTAACAATTGCTTCAAAGATTTTCCCATCATTAGTCCCAACAACGTGATGGTCACACCAAACCCCAGAGCCAAATGATCACCACATGCCCTGTGTCTGTCCTATCAGGCCTTGTAGATGCCGGATGTGACTTCCTGTGGAATCAGGATATCCTCCAGCGTTCCTCTGTCCTAGAACCCTCGCTGACCTCTTCACCTTAAAGTCACAGGATGGGACACTGATATTGTGTGTCTCTGCTGTCCAGAATACAGGGACAAATGATTCACTGCTCTGAAATGACTGAGACTGAGAATGTACACAGCTTTTTAATTCTGTATTAGGATCCCTCACTCTCCACAGTTTGTTATTAATTTAGCACCATGATAAAACACAGTTCTAGAATTCCATGCCAATTTGTTACAAATAATAATAATAATAAATTGCAAGGAATAGATTTCGTCTTCTTCACAAATAAAAATGGGATATTTCAAATGTACTTCTGTATTCAGACCATTTGTCATTCTGTATTGTGTAAATTAATGGCTATTTATATATAATATATATATATATATATACATACAGCTCTGGGGAAAAACATCGACCACTGCACCTTTTTCCTTACTAAAACAATCGAAAGGGAAGGTTTTGAGTGTGGAACAGAAACGTTCAATTTGTAAATCTTCTGTTCCTCACTCAGAACCTTCCTTTTCACCTGTTATGCAAAGAAAAAAAGGTGCAGTGGTATCTTATTTTTTCCGGAGCTATATAAATATTATATAATAATATATATACATTAAACAAAATTATAAATGCAACACTTTTGTTTTTGCCCCCATTCATCATGAGCTGATCTCATTGATCTTTATGTACACAAAAGCCTATTTCTCTCAAATATTGTTCACAAATCTGACTAAATCTGTGTTAGTGAGCACTTCTTTGCCAAGATAATCCATCCACCTCACAGGTGTGACATCAGGATGCTGATATGGAGGACACTGATGTCCATTACATAAGCTATGATGATGGCTATTTGTAAGCCCATGGTACAGTATTTGACCAAGAAGCTCAATAATAGTTTTATCTGAACATAGAACTTGGTTGTAAATTTACTAATACGTTTAGCAAACTTGAAGTGCTTAGGTTGTGACATAGGCTTTGTTTCTGGCAACACTTCCAAATAAATAGTTGCCATTGAAAGAGGGTGTGCAGCTGTTGTTTTAGAGATAGGGTCTGATTTAAGGCCAACCTTTTCCCTCTTGTGTGTTCTCACGCCATTCCCATGTTGATGAAGGGAATTCAGCTTGTGTCGCCTATTGTTTATTCCCCAGTGAAACATGGATGACCCCTGAAATATTTTCCAAAGATAAATGAGCATTACACATGATTAGATTTGGTTCATAAGATTTCCAGGGGAGGCCATTATTGACATGCATATTTTAGATTTTTTTCACATTCGACTCTAACGGTTACATTCATATATATATATTTTAAGAGTGTTCATATTTACCTAGGGTGCCAATAATTCTAATAACTATTAATACTACAATTGTTTGCATGTAGTTGGCGATTTCCAACCGGCGATGGACTGAGTGGGAGGTGTGAGAAGTGGTCTTTTTGAGACATTTGTATAAACACTACTTTGACCGTATTGGCAGTTAAAATGGGGTTTGTATCGTTCTGTTAAAATGAACTATATGCACAGTTCTAGCTTTATTGAAAGCATTTATTTATAATAGTCATAGTAATATCACACAAATTCACAAAGTGTTTAAGACATGTCTGGCTCAGTTTGTGTGTGTGTGGTGTGTGTGTGTGTGCGTGTGCGTGTTCGTTCTCTAAACAGTGCAGTTTTAAATAAATGACCACAAAGAGAAGGAAAGGGGAAAGGTATATTGCAACAGGAAAAATAGATTTCTCATTTTAAAAAGGAAAAAACAAAGAAATAGTTTAGAGAACTGTAGCACCTTTCTATTACATAAATCAATATTTCAACAGATTATAGTAACAATGTTTTTTAAAAATTAAAAATCATTCTCATCTAAAGCCCCCTAAAAAATGAAACAAAATAACAATTTCTCAGAGTTCAGAAAATTTTTCCACACATTACAAAGACAGTATTCCGTTAGTCAACTCTACCTCAGCTGTGTATTCTAGAAACTACAAGGGAAGGTGAAGTTAGATTCATTAGAAATATCATCATATTTCATATATATATGAGAACCAGAAGAAGCACCAGAGAAAACATTGTCCTTCTCTAACAACATTTTAGTTGTAACAGAGGGCTCAGAATCACCATAAAAACTTTCAAACTTGTACAACCCTAATTAAAAGGGGAGACCATTGACATCCAATAAATAGAAAAACTATTTAAATAAAAAGAATATACAATGTCAAATCCAGAAGACAAAAAGATTAAATCTGTATATTAAGCAAAAAACAAAATTCAAGGTTCAACATTTACACCAACAGAAAGAATTATAATGATGCAAAATGGAAGCAATTCTTTAAACAAAGACCTGATGTACTCTTAAAGAGGTGTGAAAATTGAATCATCTCTCTTTCTCCCGAGAAAATACAATGATACATTTGTAAAAACAAGATTTACAAAACAAGTCAAAATAAAAATAAGAAAAATGTCTTTAAAACCCGTATGTCTCGAAGCATTCCAAACTTTTTTGTTTCTTATTCTTAATGCTTTTAGAAAAATGTTAATCTCTCTATTATTAGTATTTTCCATCTTATTTATCTTCTAAATACAAGTCAAAAGGCCAATGTGGTGTATATCTAGGCTGATCTAGTCATAAAAAAACAATAAATTATTATTTTTTTTAAAAACAACAACACCCCACCAAAATACAAACAGCATTTACAAATATCAGTATTCAAGACAACAAAAATTAAAGAATTCCAGAAATAACAAAATTCATGCCATTGATAACAATCACTCCGTTGCGTGTTCAATGGCAGTTAGCACCAACCACCTTTTCCATTTTTTTTTCAAGTCCTCTGGAAACCAGAATGCTGGTCTTAAGCACCGTTGACAACAAGAGTAAACTGGAGTTCTGATTGGCTGTTTGGTTTTGTAAACAGTGATGAGTAGTAAACTGGTTTTCGATTGGCTGTTTCGATCGGCAAATACTAGCAGTAGTAGAAAAAATATTTTAAATATTGAAGGAAAAAGGTTACGTTTTCAAAGGTGTGTTTGGTCCTGTCTTGCAGGAGTTTTGGTTATGGCTGAGAGACGTGGAGGGGGCGGAGCTCGATCACCGTGTACTGGGTGCAGTTGCCTGTGGAGCGAGAACAAACCAAATGTCAAACTATCTCTCTTCAGATGGTCAGTTTGTATACAACAGTCTGGGAAGATGGGAGTTTTCTGGCGTTTAAAGCTGAACGCTTAAGTATTTCTCTCTGCTCACCAGGGTGAATGCGTCGTACGTGCTCATGAGCTCCTCCATGCGATACTGCTCCAACACCACAACGGCACTGGACAGACCGGGGCTCTTCTGGCGGGCGCAGTCCTCACAGTGAACCACGTAGGTCTTCCTGCTGCCACTCTCGGATGTCACAAACAGCAGGTTGAACACCTCCACCTGGGGGCAGAACGTACAAAGCGACTCAGTATCCGGGCAGGAGTCACCATACCTGGCGAGTAGGTTAGTTCTGGCACACGGGAAGGAGCACTTCGTGTCACCCAATTTGAAAATATCAATCAACCGCCCTGTTTCATGACAACTCTCAATGGATTTAGAGGAGTTGAGGACCACGGCCAGCTCCCTCCTGAGCACCTGTGGGGATTGTGTGGACAGGGTAGTAGGTGGTACTCACGTCACACTCATTGCAGTAGTAGGCTGGCTCGTCTTTCACGCGACTCTGATACGAGATCTTCTTGCCGGCAGCCACCAGCTGATCTCTCAGGACCTGGATGTGCTTCATGGATTGCAGCAGGCAGTGTCTGAGAGGGAGATGAGGTTAGTACACCTTGCTGGCACTAAGAGCGAACTGAAATATAGTGGCTGTACTTGAAAAAAGGTTTGCTCAATTGGAAAGGATTTGGATTGTATTCATTTCTATATTAGCCATCTGGATAATGAACACCTTGCAGTAGGAATAAATGGCTCCGTCAATGGAGTTCTACTCACTTGATCATCTTAAATGTGTCCGGGTCTGTGATCTTGACAGTGCGAGCCACATTCCAGGACACATGAATCATGGGGACGATGGACTTGACCTTCTTGACCTCGTTCCACTCAAATCTCTCCAGAGCCAGCTGGTACTGGTAGGCTGCGGAGGGCAGGGACAACAGACAATGTTGGATTAAAGGGATAATTCAGGATTTTATATTCATAGCATATTTGTCGTTGCATCCGGTTTGAAATAACTTGAAATGTCTGGAATCGCTTGCAGCTGGGATTCTACTCTCGCAGGCTTTGAATCATCATGCTAAAGCTAGTTAACATTAGCACACAAAACAACCTCTAACTTCCTTCAGAATGAACGCAGAGACGTGTAAAACGGTATTCATCGAGTCACCTGAAGTCGGGTAATTAAAAATGTTGGCGAAATTCTGAACTATCCCTTTAAGTAAAAACATGAATACGGTCGATCCAAAACTCAAAGTTCAACACTCCTGACAACTAGACCAGATGCTAATTACTATTCACACTCTGAACAGACTAGACTTCCAATATGTCTCATCAGTAGGAGCTGAACTATCTCAACATACCAATCTGTTGTTAAAGGGGAGTAAACTCACAGTTGAGAGGCCCCACGTTCCAGGCGATGTTGTTGCACCAGCCCACAGCCTGCACCCAGTGGACCGTCCCTGCATTGATCCACACAAGGTCTCCCGGTCTCTGGATGAACCGGTACACCGGGATGTTGGAGCGGTACAGGTCCTCCAGGACGGGCCACCAAGACCCCGTCAGGTAGTCTACCCCGTGTCTGAAGGAGAGAGGTGGCAACGACTGTTAGATTCACCTGACGCAACGGCTCATCAATCTGTAACACAGCAATTCACTCTCGCTGAACGTACTTTTCGCAGAAGTCGTTGATGGCCGACCAGTAGTTTTCGTGCACGGAGAACCACTCGCAGTCTCCGGGCCCAATGTTGATGTTCACCGAGCAGAAGTTGTTGTTCTCCTGATGGCCGGGCGTCCGGCTTCCGGGGACCTTCATGTAGAGCTGTACGGTGTTCATGCCCAGGATGGTGTGGCCCACGTGGCTTAACATGTTACCACTGGACGCTACACGCATGAAGGCTGGAAGCTTCTGGAGCTCTTGCAGTTGGGGCTTCCACCTGGAGGAAAAGAGATGTCACAGATTGAAAGACAACCTGTGTGGCAATATGAGCGTTGATGCTATCTATCATCACTCAGCAGCAAATGTTTTGGAGTTGCAGTATTTGACCATGCTGCGCAATGAAGTGGGAATGAGTTATGTAATAAAGTTGTAGTATCAAAATGTGACCAGCAGGGGTCAGCATTAGCTCTCAGGAAAGTTCTAGAAGAAATGGGAGAAGTTCCACACGCTCCATGTGGTAAAAACACCTCAGGCTCCAGCTTACCTCTTGGGGTCTGACAGGTCAATGTTGGTGCCAAATTTAATGATCTTCCCCACAGATTTCTGCTCTGCGCCGGCAGTGTCTTTGCTTGTGGGGTCTTTGCTAGACGTCTCAGATGCGCACTCCTTGCTCTTCCTCTCCTTTTCTTGCTCCTTTTCCTTGTCTTCGTCTTCGTCATCCTCCTCATCACTGCCCTTCTCCTCCTGGTGAATAAAACAAACAAAGATCCATTTGAAGGTCTTTTGCACCATACAACAAAGAAGTGGTTTAATTTCACAGCTTGCTTCTGAAGTGGACTTGGTAATAAGTGTGTACCTGTAAGCTCTCCTGAAAGGACGAAGCCTGATACTGGGCGTACTTGGCGATGGTGGTGTGTGAGCGGCTGCTCTCGCAGGGCCAGGTCTGCCCTGTGCCACTCGGGTCCCAGTTCTCGTCCGCAGGCTGCTGTACCTGGGTCCTCACCTCCACAGACTGCTCAGCATTGGCATCAACCAGAGACTTGGTGGAGAACAGGCCCAGGTCTGGGGGGAGGCATGCAGAGCATGGAGGGTCATTAACAATGAGAACAGGCCCAGGTCTGGGGGGGACATTGAAAATGAGAACAGGCCCAGGTCTGGGGGGGGAACTTGAAAATGAGAACAGGCCCAGGTCTGGGGGGTACATTGAAAATGAGAACAGGCCCAGGTCTGGGGGGGGAACTTGAAAATGAGAACAGGCCCAGGTCTGGGGGAGGGACATTGAAAATGAGAACAGGCCCAGGTCTGGGGGGGACATTGAAAATGAGAACAGGCCCAGGTCTGGGGGAGGGACATTGAAAATGAGAACAGGCCCAGGTCTGGGGGAGGGACACTATGAGAACAGGCCTTGTCATGCAAACAATGCTGCTCCATCATTCGGAGCGTTTATCACTCTGATTGTGTTCAGTCATGAAAACTTAAAGGGTCAATGCACATGGCTTATTTTTATTCCACATGCATAAAAAAATGCTAATCAATGCTTGGGCACTGGCTACTTTTAGAGTAGCAGTGTAGCCTTTTAAAGACACAAAACGCTTCTTTCCTGACTGCTAGCCTATGCCATTTGTAAAGTACTTTTACGTTTTTTATCTTCTAGTAATTTGAATATGTTGTACAGCCCAGCTCAAATTTAACAGTGAAAACAAAGGACTTGTCTTGTTGCACACCTTCCCAACTACATCAATGTCAGCTCGCAAAACACTATGGACTGACAAAAATACTTCTGGGGCCCGGTGAGTGACCAGAGATTGTCTGGTTTTCGGTAACTTTATCCAATCACTGGTGTAGATTTCTACGTCTACTGACTGAAACTAAATTGGTTCCAACTGGGGTTGGAGCAAAACAAATCTAGAGAAAGAGTTTGTGTTCAACTCACTGAGTCGCAGCGATCCAGCCAGCCCTCTGATGACAGTGACTGGATTCTTGGGGTCAGTGCAGAACTGGAGCAGAACAGGGGAGAAGGCGTCTCTCTTGCTCTCCAGCTTGAGAAGGAACGGGAGAGAACAGTCAGAACCTCATCTGATGCCGTCCTCAGCCAGTAGAGGGCAACACAGGGACATGAAACGGTACCCAGGCAGTGACTAGAGAGCGGCTTACACGGTAGAGATAGCTCAAGTGTGTTATGATAGTGATCTAATGTAGGCGTCAAGGTTACAGTGGAAGGTCATACTTACATAGATGCTTGGTGTGGGGGGGTTGAGCTTCTCTCTTGGGATGGGGTCTGTCGAAAATAGGGGCTTGACAGAGAATGCCGGAAGCAGGTAGGACTCTTTAAACTTGCCCTTGACCTTTGCACCCCTATGAGAGAAAAGGGAGGTCTCACACCCAACATAAAGGTACATACCGGAGGGCTATCGACATATCTTTTGGCTTTCCACATGAACACAGCTCCCCCACCCCCCGAAATAAAACCAGCTCTACTCACTTGCAGGCCCGTATGATTTCTGCCGCCGTGTTCTTGATAGTGATCTCCTCCAGCGGAATCCTTTTCTCCTCCACCTCTGAGGCAATGAACGTCTCTCGGTCTCCACTCTCCACTTTTATCAGCCTGATCTTCAGTTCTTTCGGGGGCCCGTCCGACAGGCCCTTCAGCTTCATGAAGTCAGCGGCCGAACCCTGAAGCATCAAACCAGACTCTCGGTCTTGAGTAGACGACATCCCGCCCAAACTTCTTTCACTCCTACTATGGGATGACCATTCTGAGGGTTCTCCCTCGCTGGTGGAGCCGGCCTCCCTCCTCCTCCTCCTCTCAGTGTCCGACCGCACACGGTCACAGCCCTTTTCTCGGACCTCCTTGCTCTGGAGGTCCAGGTTCCCGAGGATTCGCCGGTGGTCCTTCTCCTTGTGGCCTTTGCCCTCCTTGTACCTTTTGGAACCGGAGTGAGAGGACGAAGAGGAGGAGTGGGAGGACGAAGATGAGGACGAGGAGAAAGAGGACATCTGCTGTTTCTCCCGGTGCTTCTTCTTCCTCTCTTTCCTCTCCTCGTGCTTCTTGCTGCTGCTGTGTTTACTCTTCTCCCTCTCTCTATCCCGGTCTCTGTCAGCCTTGTGGTGGCCGTCCTGTTTGAGCCCGGCTTTGCAGTCAGAGGTGTCCATGCTGGGCAGGGAGTGAGAGTGTCGGGTCAGGAGTACCTCACAGCTTCGTCCCAGCTCCGCCAGGGAGGACTCGGAGATCGTGGTGAGCTTGGGCTCCTCCTTGGGCTGGGTAAAAGAATTCACATTGGAATCTTCCCTCGACCAATACGCCCTCGGCTCCGCCGCCTCCCTCCCATCTCTCCAGATGTCAGGCTCCTCCATCTTCTCCACAAGGCGCTTGGTCTCCCAGCCAGTGGGAGAGCGGGGGCTGGTGATGCGGGTTGGGACCGATGGCGACGTGAAGCCTGGGTGATTTGTGGAATCGGACGTGGGGGAGCTGCTGTTCTGCTGTTGTTGGATGTCCGGCCCCAGGGACAGGGAAGAGGAGTACTTAACTCCCCCCAGAGCGAAAGGGGGCGGCCGGCCAAACGGACCTCCTCGGTACGCATACTTCTGGTTCTCCAAAGCAGACAGGGACTTGAAGCTGCTGCTCACTCCGGTCTGGTGGAGATGGGGTCTCCGGGGCGGGGGCGGGGAACAAGACGGCGCCTCCGACTCATCGTCCTCATCTTCGTCGTCACACTCGCTCTTGACGGGCTCGGGGAGTCCGTAGAGTTTGGCCAGGTCACAGTGGCGGTAGTTGGTCCCCGGCCGGGGGTTGGGGTTGAGCGGGACGGCCAGCTTGCGGAGCTCAGGAGCGGCTTTCTCCTCATCTTCCTCATTGAGGGACGAGGTCATGCTGCAGGGGGAGGCAAGGGAGCCCTGTCGACTCAGCACGGGAGGGCTGGCGTTGGCGTTCGCCCCGACGAAGTCGTCCTGCGGCTGCTGCTTGGGCGCGGGGATGAGGTCTGGGGCACATGGGTAGCTGCTGACTGGCGCCACGGCGGCAGAGAAGGCGTTAACGAAGCTCGCAGGTCCATTACGGCGGCTGGTGTACAACGATTCCTCCTCTTTCTTGATGGACTCGTCCAGCATGGCCATGATGTTAGCTAGGCCGTCGGGGAGTAACGCGGACAGCTCCGAGGACTCTTCCTCAAACTGGGCACTGTCTGAGCTGCTACCCAGACTGCCTAGCCCTCCAGAGGGCATGCACTTATGGAGGAAGCCCCCTGTGCCGGAAGTGCTGCTGCTGCCGGTTCTGGAGGTGCTGGACCCAGACGAGATGCAGTTCCTGGGGAACGCCTGGAAGAGTTTAGGTGGCTCTTGGATGGTTACGGTGCTGGAGGTGTGGAGGGGACCCGTAGCCCCCATCGCTCCTCTTGCCTGCTGACCAGCCATCTCCCTGGAATAAGGGGCGTCTTTGGATGGGCTCTGCATCAGGTTCTGATTGGATGGCTGGTCGGGGGAGGTACCACTGTGTGAGGAGGGCGGACTCCCACCCCACATCTCCCGCTGCCTCTGCTTCTCTCGGGCGTACTCCGTCTGAGGGGTGAGCGGGGGCGGATGCAACCTTTCAAGGGGGGCCGGAGGGGGCGGTGCCTGGCCTGGTGGGCAGGGTGGTGCCCCGCCCCGACTCAGCCAGGGGTAGGGGGGCGAAGAGGAAGACTGGCTAGGCAGTGAAGTGGAGATGGTCGACAGGCGAGGAGGTGGTGGACCAGTGGAGGAACTTCCTGATAAGAGTCTCTCCAAACTCTCGATGGCGGACTCTTCTCTCCTGTTCATATCCTCTGTTACTATCCTCCTCTTCCTCTCCTCCTCATCTCTTGCCCACTCCTTTCTCCTCTTTCTCACTTCTTCTCCCTTCTCATCAGCCCTCTCCCACTCCCTCCTTTTCATCTCCTCTCGCTCTCTCCTCCTCCTCATCTCCTCCTGCTCTCGCTCTCTCCTCCTCATCTCCTCCTGCTCTCGCTCTTTCCTCCTCATCTCCTCCTGCTCTCGCTCTCTCCTCCTCTTTCTCTCCTCCTGCTCTCGTTCTTTCCTCCTCATCTCCTCCTGCTCGCGCTCCCTCCTTTTCCTCTCCTCCTGTTCCCTCCTTTTCCTCTCCTCCTGCTCTCGCTCCCTCCTTTTCCTCTCCTCCTGTTCCCTCCTTTTCCTCTCCTCCTGCTCCCTCCTTTTCATCTCCTCCTGCTCCCTCCTTTTCATCTCCTCCTGCTCCCTCCTTTTCATCTCCTCCTGCTCCCTCCTTTTCATCGCCTCCTGCTCCCTCCTTTTCATC
>JACXGJ010014704.1:0-14454 GCA_016801105.1 Esox niger
AAGAGCTGACACCATGACCCCCTGGCAGACAGGAGCTGACACCATGACCCCCTGGCAGACACGAGCTGACACCATGACCCCCTGGAAGACAGGAGCTGATACAATCACAGCCTTCCCAGACAACCGCACTATTGGACTATTCTCTACTGAATAAACACTGACTGTACTAAAACACAGTATAGGAAATGCTGTATCATCACTTTTATATTACTATAGTGGTTTAACTATAACTATATGATTTATATTGATAGTGGAATTGCCATTCCTACTATTGTCTAATATGAATGTTACCAATGTGAAAAAGGTTAAACAAGGTAGCAATATCAACTTAATCAAAAACCTTAATTTGTTTCTGAACCTATGGTAGTGTCAAGGATAAGCAGTGACAGGATGACGGCCCATGGTAACCTAGTGACAGAAAAATAAGTGACTCAGGGGAAGCTGTTCCTCTTCGAATAGACACTAAAATGATGTTCAGTTCCACTCAGTGACTAAACAGCAACATTGGTCACACTGTAAGCAGAGAGATGGGAGAGACTGAGGAGGAGAGATGTTTGGTTGCAGAGTGTCTGAAGAGATGGAGAAATGAGAGGTAGGAATAGAGAGGGAGTCTGACCTGGGGTCATACGTTGGGCCTGTGGACTTGGATGTACTCAGCAGGGGTTCTTGGGAGCCCTTCTTCCTCCTGCCCTGCTCAGAGGGACCCTCTGTGGGAGGACACATTAAGGTTGTTTACACCAGAAGCCCAATTCAGATTTACTTTTGTGGGTGGAATGGTGGAATTATTACTTCTACCAGCACTACTACCACTGCCACTATTACTTCTACCACTACTATTTAAATCACCACTACTACTACTACTACTACTTCTACCACTACTTCTGCCACTACTACTACCACTTCTACTACTACCAATACAACTACTACCACTGCTAAACCCCTACTAATACTATCTCTACTACTACAACTTCTACCGCTACTTCTACCACTACTACTACTACTACTACTTATACTACTATTCCTACCACTACAACTTCTACTACAGTACCATTACTACATTACTATGATTACTACTACGCTACTATCACTACTAATATGAATAATAATTTACAGTTTTATAATAATGAAAACACACATTTTGTGAAGTGACATTGAGACAGTTTCACAGACACAGATAAAGCCTTGTCTACTGTAGGGCTAAAAAACAAGCTCAATGTAGTTTTCTTTTTAACTAGATTTTTAAGTCCTAGACTAGGCTTAATCTGTGTCTGCGAAACCGGACCTTGAAGTCCCAATCCAATTTATAATCCTTCCATTGCATCACGTTCTACTGCCTGAGCTGCAGTTCAGCAAAACTAGACAGAAGCCCTGCTGGGTCCATATGGTCTCTGTCAGGGATGTGAGGAGCCGACTAGGAGCTTGCTAGTCTTGTAGCTTAATCTCTTAAACCGGACAGTTCTAAGATACTATTTTTTGCTATTTCTTATCAGGAAGCCTCGTCTTGCCCTACTGTCCTGTGGTCTGCTGCAATATGATCCAAAACTAATATGTCTCCATTGTGTTCTCTTTCATTTCATTTTATTCAAATGCATTTTTTTCTTCTATGCTAATCAATTCTACATGAGAGCATTGTGCAACAGCGCACATGTAAACAAACACACATTCTCTCTGGGTCTCTCTCTACAGTTCATCTGTCAGTACACATCTGTTAGTTGTACTGTAACAGGTCCTTTTGTGCTTCCAAGTTATTCACCCAGTACAAGCCTAGAGTCTACAGGCAGGCTGTTGTTTTTCCCTCCCTTTCTCTCAACTTTCTCTCACTCTGCGTCTCTCTTACTTCCATTATCTCAATATGTATAATTTCCACTGTTCTTCTTCTTACAGGAAACTATCAGTGTCTAACTGCTAGAACAGTTGGTTAATTAATGGGCCTAATGGCCTAAAATACGCATTACACACACGCACGCAAACACACACACACACACACACTCACACAGTGTCTGTACCTTCACAATTCAACAGAAAGCAGGTAAGCAGGTGGGGACAGACTTCCTCCACCACGGAACAGAAAGCGCAAAACGCAGACGGCTCCTTGGAAGACAGCTGGTCCAGGAAGACTTCGGCCCTCTTTCTGCTGGACTCCTGGCCCAGTACCTCCTTGTACTCCCCCAGGGAGAACACCTTGTTGTTCACCAGGTACGGCAGCACGCTGTTCACGTCCAGCTCGTTCAGAATCGTCTCACGGTTCCGTCTCACGACCCTCGCTGCCCATTTCTTCTTCCTCCTCCGGCTGAAGGGTTTCCTGGTCGACCTTACCGGTTTTCGTTTCTTCTGCTTCTTGATGAGCCACTTCTTGGCTCCGCTCCCGAACATCTTGAGGCTGACAAGTTGGACAAAGGCTTCTTCAATGGCTCTTTGGATACAGCGACCGAGGGAGAAAGATTGCATGTTGATGTTTCAAAACGGTGAGGCTACCATCCATGAAACGTCCTGCATCCCCTGGTGGAGTAGCATGGGCACCAACATGTCTTACCGTCTCCCCCTGGAAACAAACACGCGTCCCGGCTTTGTTATGGTTCATTGAGTGTCTGGGACAGGAAGAGACTAATCTGGACGGTGGCCTGCTGCAAAATCCCACTGTAGCCTGGTGCTGATGGATGAGATAAGAGGATTATCAGAGTTGTCTAAGTACACTGCTCCAAACTGCTCATTGACACTGGTGCCCTTGGAAGACACCACACAGGTTCCATGTCAGTTTGGTTATGGTCACTTGATTTAAAAAATCCATACATTTTCAGTGTTTTTTGACAAATATACTGTTTGTCTAGATTTGGAGAGACTTGATGCATGTCTAATGGTCACAGGATGTACGCTGGTCTCGGATCAGACCCAATACCAGGCTGGATACAGGCCCTGTGTCTAATTCATTAACCTGATCCCAGATCTGTTCTCCTACTCTCACACTGGATACAGGCCCTGTGTCTAATTCATTACCAAGATCTCAGATCTGCACTCCTACTCTCAGGCTGGATACAGGCCCTGTGTCTTATTCATTACACTGATACAAGATATGTACTCCTACTCTCAGGCTGGATACAGGCTCTTGGTTTAATACATTACACTGATCAGAGACTGTGCTGAACCTCAAGGTGTACTTCATTGGTTCTCTCAAAAAAGGCTAGCTGGTTGAGAGAATGCAGTGTGTAAAGCTGTCATCAAGGCAAACATTGGAAATGTTTTCTGTTGTTACATGATATCATATGTGTTTTTTCATTGTCTTCACTGTTATTCTGTTATGTGGAAGATATTGAATATAAAGAAATGCCCTTGAGTGAGTAGGTGTGTCCAAATGTTTGATTGGTGTAAATGCAGTATATAGATATTACACAGCTTGTTTTGCAATGAGGAGGGGTGGACCAAGATGAACGGATGTCAAAACGTCAGAAACATGTATATGTGGTGATGACATCACCAGTTCCACCATTAGTGGTTATATCAACACAAGATACTTGTGATTAGCTAAAACTGGTGCAATGTACTTCCAACGTTGAAAGAAATTTCAAGGGAACTGATACAAAATGTAATTAGAAGAAATTGAAATGACTTAAAAATGCATTATTATATACATTGATCAGCCATAACATGATGACCACTGACATGTGAAGTGAATAACACTGATAATCTCATCATCATGGCACCTGTCAGTGGGTGGGATGTATTAGGCAGCAAGTGAACATTCTGTCCTCAAGTAAATGTGATGGAAGCAAGTGGGACGGTGAGGTGATGGACGGCTCCGTCATCTCCTGCTTTTCCCGTCTTTCCAACTGCCATGAACTTGTCTCCAATTATCTCTCACAGCAGGTCCCAATTAGGTCATCAGTATGTGTTTAAATGTTTCTCCTCTGCTCCCCTCATTTGTCAGTCATTGTTCCATGTTACTGTGTGTCCTGATGTATGTGGTGAGTTTTGTTTTTGTGTACTATTTACTTTATACCCTTTACTATCAAGTGCTCGGTGTTTCCTGTTTCTTTGTGTGTTCAAAGAAAGACAGCACCGACTGCCACTATTGCCTGCGCCTGGTCTGTTATCTCCACATCATCACAACCTGGACAGCAAGAAAAATGGGCAAGCGTAAGGATCTGGGTGACTTTGATAAGGGCTGATTGGGTCAGTGCATCTCCAAAACTGCAGCCCTTGTGGAATGTTCCCGGTCTGCAGTGGTCAGTACCTGTCAAATGTGGTCCAAGGAAGGAAGAGCAGTGAATCGGCAAAACAGGGTCATGGGCGACCAAGGCTCATTGATGCATGTGGGGATGTGAAGGCTGGCCCGTGATGTCTGATCCCACAGACGAGCTACTGGGGCTCAAACTGCTGAAAAAGTTAATGCTGCTACTGATAGGTGTCAGAACACATAGTGCATCGCAGTTTGTTGCGTATGGGGCTGCGTAACCACAGACCAGTCAGGATGCCCATGCTGAACCCTGTCCACTGACGAAAGCGCGTGAGCATCAGAACTGTACCACAGAGCAATGGAGAAGGTGGCCTGGTCTGATGAGTCATGTTTTTGTTCAGATCGTGCGGATGGCCGGGTGCGTGTGCGTCGCTTACCTGTAGAACACATGACACCAGGATGCACTATGGGAAGGAGGCAAGCCGGCGGAGGCAGTGTGATGCTTTGGGCAATGTTCTGCTGGGAAACCTTGGGTTCTGGCATTCTTGTGGAGGTTAGTTTGACACGTACCACCTGCAGCATTGTTACAGACTCTGTGAACCCTTTCATGGCAGCGGTATTCCCTGATGGCATTGGCCTCTTTCAACAGGATAATGCGCCTTGCAACAAAGCTAAAATGGTTCAGAAATGGTTTGAGGAACACAACAATGAGTTGTAAGTGTTGACTTGGCCTCCAATTTCTCCAGATCTCAAGTCAATCGAGTATCTGTGGAATGTGCAGGACAAACAAGTCCGATCCATAGAGGCCCCTCCTCACAATTTACAGGACTTATAGGATCTGCTGATAACATCTTTGTGCAACCTTCAGAGGTCTAGTGGATTCCATGCCACAACAGGTCAGGGCTACAATGATGGCAGAAGGGAAACCTAAACAACATTAGGCAGGTGGTCATAAAGTTATGGCTGATTGGTGTATGTTATTCAGATAAATATTAAATTATATTACCTTTACTTACTTTTTTCATATTCACACATTTGCATAAAATGGGCAAAAAATATGTTTGAGCTTAATCCTTACGTTGTTTTTGCCGCAGATTGATGGCAATTTATGCTTAAGCAACTTTAAAGCAAGCCTATAACACAACAACATTAGCAAATATAGGGATTTGAATACATTGATCATTATACTCAGCTCAAGTCATGACTTGACCCATCTTCAGAGGAAGCGGCATTCAAGGACTTGGCCTCAGCTGGCTGACCTATGATTTGCTGCATGTTTTCTTCTTCGTCATTCTTTAAGAATGCTGAATATTATTGGTGTTCATAATGCAATTTATATATACGTCATGATGAACATAACATTGATATTTTCTTGGAGAATCTGTCCTCAATATTCACCAGTAGAGGGCAGCAGTTGATCAGTGAACAGCAGAGACATGAAGATCCAACAACACTGTTACAGCCTCAGCTGTGAGAGGCTGTCTCAGGTTTTATATTAATATATTCACATTGACAAAACTGTTCCCAGCTTGCGTTTGCATTTCAACCCTTCCTAATTGGTTCCCTTAAAATACCTAAGTTGTACCACAGTCAAGGACATAAGAGACTAAGCACAAGGCCAAGATGCCCCTCCAGTGGTTATAGCAGAAAAAGGTGAAGGTTCTGGCGTGGCCATCAGTCTCCTGGCCTTAAAAACATTGAGCCACTCGAATGGGCAGCTGTACCACATGCAAGAATTCAGGGCCTCATAGACTATTACAAAAGACTGCACACTGTCTGATGCTAGAGGGGGCAATACACAGTATTAAGAACTAAGGGTGTGCAGACTTAAACAGGGGTCGGTAAAAAAAAGAATGTGAATCCCATAAGAAAAAATGACGTATTTTGCCTGCTCACTCATTTTCTTTACAAAAGGTACATATATTATCAATTCTCCAAGGGTATGCAAACTTTTGAGCACGACTCTATACACATATTTAATACTTGTCAATTTTACTGCACTTCTCTATTTGCACTTCTGGTTAGATGCAATCTGCATTTTGTACTGTACTGTTCAGTGACAACAGAGTTGAATCACTCTTATTTATTAATGTTTTTCCAGACAGCCTCGTGTGGTGGACACTGCATATATTTTTCTATGTTTGTTTAACTTGGCAGTGCTGTCAGCTTGTCACGGACTGTTTGCACAGCTAGAGTATTCTGGTAGCACGCTAAACACCAAGCACAAGGCTGAGTATGTGTAGAAGTCCTTTGCAAACAAAGGTGATTCTGATATATCACATCTCCTGACCTATTGTCAAATGCTATTTGGTTTTAGAATAATTATTATGTGTTTACTCTTTTGTAACATAGCTATTGTCTTTAAATGAGTCAAAGGGCTGTATCTTCTGTGAAATCAGGAGCATTGATTGTTGTGTTTTAACAGCATTGTGTAGTGCCTTGTCACAACAATGAAGAACAATAGGTGTGTAATACAAATAGGTTCACCTGTACATAATGGCACTTAACCAAAAAAATGTTATCTGGTTGAAGGTTTATGAAGTGGTTCTCTGAGTAACAGTTGAAAAGAGTTCTTGAATAGACCCTCAAATATTTCCTGGAAGAACTTACAGGTGTTTCCCAACAGTTTCAATTAGAAGGATCTTCCAATTATATGTGCACATTGTACCAAAGCCCGCTGGTCAGAGGTTGTGTACTAAATATAGAGCAGGGTGCCATTTGAGATGAACTTTCACCTAGATTGGACAATGTCAGTATGTTATTTAGATCCTTATGGATCCTTTAAGGGTTCTTAAAAATGAAAATGTTTTGTCAGTGGAGGTACCTTTTCAAAAGGATCCTCCAGGAGCCTTTTTTTCTTTCTTTTTTTAACCTTTTTTACCGTTTTTCATTCAGCTCTTGTCTCAGAATCAAGAGTCCAGGTTGCAGAGTCCCTCTACTGCCGCAGACATCATTCCAGGACACACAAGTGCCTGTATCCTGTAGACACAAATGCAATCAAGTCCCTTATCAGCTGGTTGAATACTGTTGGCCTACATATTCTCAATAGATTGTAAATTGATTAGATTTTAATTCTGGCAGCCTTGGGCAGCTTGAGCTTTGGCAAAGCTAAATTTTTGAGAGATCGGTGTATGTTAACTTTGTCGTTTAAAAACTCTTAAAAGGGATGTAGTCTGCATTCGACAGCATCCTGGGAACATTTGGGTTTCAATGTCGCTGTAGTACATATAGTTGAGTAATGGTGTACGCCGGATGCAAATAACGACATCAATAGTTACATAGTGGAACAGTCTCAGGATTGCTACAGAACTGTAAATGTGCTGCTCATAAAAAGAACCATACAAAGATTTAGAACCTGGAATGTTTTGATCATCCAGGAGAAGAAGCTGTATGGCAAGCAGAGACAAACACTTCTAACTAAATTCAGTAATCAGTCACGCAAACTTCAATTATTTTGACTCCATACTATCAAAACAGTTGTCCGAATTTTTGTGACTGACCGTGTCCTTTTATGGAGGAAGCAGCATTCAAAGACTTGGCCTCAGTTTCAGCCTCAGCTCGATTCGACCTGGTAATACATATGGGCACTCAAAAGTTTTCGACTGTAAGAATAATGTCAGAATATTTTTGGGGGGGTTTGATTTGAGGTAGAACCACTTACGTTTAAGAATATCCTTTAGGGGTTTCTACAAATTAAAACTTTGGGTGAACCTCTGAGTTCGCTCGGGATCCCTTTTAAAAGGAGCATCCAGGAAGCTTTTCTATTTAGAGGGTTTGGATGGTTAGACTATTGACTTAGATGACAGGAGCTACCATTTAAATTCAAGTTGTAGGTCTCCCTTTCTACCACCACAGACATTATTCTCCAACCTTACCTGTTGGACACCATTTGCCAATGCAATTAAATCTAAATCTGAATAATTGGTTAGTTTTGGCTATGGAAGCCTTGCGCCAGTTGAGTTTAGACCAAGTAATATAAAATACACAGATGAGCCAAAACATATGACCATCTGCTTAATTTGCTCATGGTCCATCAGCTTGTAGAGTCCATGCCATCAAAACAGCCGAGGCATGGACTCTACAAGTCCTCTGAAGGTGTGCTGTGGTATCTGGCACCATGACATTAGCAGCAGGTCCTTCAAGTCCTGTAAATTGCAAGGTGGATCAAACTTGTTTGTCCAGCACATCACACAGATTTACATGTATTAAGTATAGTGTATGTTACAATTTAAATGTATAAAGGTGCAATTAAGGCAAATACAGCCATTAGGGGAGGGTAGAAATGGCCATTAGGGGAGGGCAGAACATTTACAATTATTAAGAATAATATATGTAGAATTGGGAAATCAATAGTTGGATGATGAGGCAAATGTAGGTACAAATGGCAATTCTGTCTGTGCAATCCAGCAAGTTGTGGGTGTAAGGTAATATGTGCAACTGAAATGCAGGGGTAACTGCAATGGGGTCCATGACATTGACACATACATGTAATAACTGAAAACCCACAACATGTAACAACAGGCTTTGCAGGGTAACTTGATGATAGTATTATATTTCCTAATTTCGCAGAATATAAATATGACTTGGTTTCAGCTAGTGCTCTCTGAGTAGATTAAGCATTAACCAAATACTTTAGCAAAACAAATATTGATTTTAGTGATCCAAGATTAACACCAGATAGTCACGTCTCTTTGTACAAGCCATGAACCTCTTTGTCTAACTTCCTCCTGGCTGTGCTGCAGATCAAGACGATACCTGACGATTCCAGCTGCCAGTCTGATAACCACCCCTCCCTCCACCCGGTTGTCCTTGCCCTTGTCCATCTGGTCATGCTTCTGACCTGGTTAAGGATTTATAGACTATGGACATTAATTTGTTTGGCTTGGTTGAAATTTGATTGATTGATTTGTTGTTGGAGGATGCAGCATACGAAGATTTGGCCTCAGTTGGTCAGACCTGTCATGACACTATATTTCTTGTTTGTTTTTGTTTGCTTCCTCTTGAAGCATGTTGTGTGTCAATGACAAGCCCTGTAGGAGTATTATTTTTCAAGAACATTAAAAAACTTAAAAGCAGAAAAAACTGTCAATAAGACTTGGCTAGAAGATTCTTTAGGGGTCCTTCACATTTTAAATGTGGAGGAATATCTTTAAAAAGGATCCTCAAGCGCACACATAACAGGTTAACGTTTTGTTTTGGCTAAACCCAAGCTAACTGGCTAACATTTTATATGGAAATATGCATCTGTACAAAGTAGCAGCATTTTGTTTGACTTGTCTGCCGGTTCCTGATATTTATATTAATCTGAATATATGACAAAGTGAATAGATCAGTGCAAGGTAGACATCAACTGGCTTCTATCCTGAAGTTTGTCTGGTGAGCTTTCTAGTGCCCAGAGTGGTTTATGCAAAGGGGTTCGACATAGACGGGAGAAGTCCAGGGCTTAAAGATCAGCTTTCTGACACTTGGCCTCTACAAGATCATCAGCAGATTCCGTCACCGTAATCAGCAATCTTCTCATCACATCTCTTTGCTCAAGCCATAACCGGACCTTCTCCATATATGGAGGAAGCCACATTCAAAGACACTGATGGTTAACATACAGTGTGCTTCTTTGTTTCATGCATTTTAGGTGCTTTGAGATTCTATGAAACGTTCTATCAAATAATGTCAATATCATTGTTAATATTATTTAAGAACCTTAAATAAAATAGTTTATTTGTGTGTTTGTGTGTGACTGACCAACCTGTATCCATTATGGACTTTCATATAAAACCCTGAACACCAGCCATGTTTACAAGTAAATTACTCTTCTGTTTTGTTTTCTATCATTTTCATGTCACAGAACATCATCCAGCCTACTCTTTGCATTTCAGACCTTGGGGTATTCGACAACGGTTTTATAGATGTTACAGGACATGGTGGATTCATGGGAAAAGATTAACAAAGCCACAGCAGTAACTTGCTCAACACATCCAGATGTCCTCATATTGAAGTGGACGCCCATGAAAAGAATTTGCACAGAACTTCATTACCTGCTACCAGTCGACACATTTTACTGGCTTCCCATTGTGTGGTAACAGATTAGATATTTGGAAGCAAATAATAGCTGACTTGGCCTGGTAGCAGGTAATGTTTTTGATTATTTATATCACTTGGATAATGACTGAAAACTGGTGATAAAGCGTTGCAAGACATTATTAAATATTTTAATAAAATGTCTTGTACTTTAGAAAGAAACCTTTATAAAGTAGTAGTACTGTACATCCAGTAACATTCAGATGTACAAAAAAAAAAATCAAAATGCTATGTGTGCCCCACGGTGTAATTCTTCACAGTAGCAAGTGTCATGTATATAGTATTTCCCAGTTCAGTATGTGACACATCAACAAAACATCCCCTGTACCTCTTTCAGAGGGTTATGGGAAATGTAAGCCTTCTGAACTTCATAGACAATTATGGACGCAACATGATGTCATGTTTAAACCATATTTTGAAGCTGTTCTTTTGGGTTTGTTACATTTACTTGATTTACAAACAAAGTAAATGTAAAAGCAGTTTATATATGGGGTTCTGATTGGATACAATGGTTAAACTAAACATATTATTCAAGAAAACATTTGATGTTTTAAAAAATGCATGTAGCCACAGCAGATTGCTCCATTAAGGCAGATCTCCAAGTAGAAGTTAGAAGTTCTCATAATGATGTTGGAAATTTGTCTGGTCTCTCTTGTTCATCTGTTGACATGCCTTTTCCACATTCTTAGTTAGACCAGGAGGACCACAACTGAACACTCCAATCTTATCCACCTGGAGAGAGAGAAAAGCAGGAGATACAGAGAGGGAGAGAGGGGGGAAGAGAGAAGGAAAGAGAGAAACAGTAAGATACCCCGAATCAAAGCGCCGCTTCCAGAATCTTCCGGGGTCAGCCCAGCCCCTACACAGCTGCCTCCCATCGGGCTTCGTTGGTGGAGGTATTATCCAGGAGTTGGAGGGAAACAGGAGGATGCTATGCCTCCCTCACCTTGGTTCAGCTCAAACAACATGGGAGCAGGAGAACAAGGAGGAAGACAGCCAGGAAAAGGATGGTGAGATCTGCCCAGCTACAACTGTCAGCACCAATCCCTCCCGGACTGCCACCCAGAGTCCACCCAGAGACTACGCTGCCACACCAGGATAGCTGTTGATCTTTTCATCTCTCGCTCACTTCCTCCCGTGTCACGTCAAGTGGCTTAAATAAAATGCCTGCCAGGGCCCAAATATTCCCTGTCTCTCCCACATTTCAGTGTATGATCATAAAGTCTGTTAATCGAAGAAACAGACAGTGACAGGTATACGACGAGAGACAGAGGAAGAGCAGGAGATGGGGGACAACTGTGTCCATTCTAACACTCTGGACCCACAGATGTTTGTGCTATTACAGCCAACTCCTGTAGATGCATAACAGCATTCCTATGATAACTGATCACATTGCGTAATAATATAGACAAAGGATTATATTTTCATAAATATGTTTGGTACGGACGTTCGGCATGACAAACAGCTATAATGGACCAGCCATCCGAAGGACACACAAAGAGCACAAACAGTGTGCAGAATTTGAGTTTTTGTTTATCAGTGACTCACCTCAGGGTGCACCTCCTGCAGCGAGTTGAAGAAGGAGACGAAAGGCGGCCTGCCGAAGTGAGTGACAGAACGAAGGCCAGTGAATAGGCTCCGGTTCCAGACTTTTTGGAAGTGACGCTCACACACATACTGTCGAGACACAACCGGGATGTACACTGGGTCAGAACCATGTCAGGCATCACATACAGCAGTAATATTCAACCCAAAAAGAAAACGAACCACTTAAGCAACCAGAAGTTCACAATTGCACCAAAACACAAACTCAGGATTGCGTCTTTAAAGCTGTGCTCGATGTGCTCACCAGCATAGTGGTTCGGAGGTCAAACTTCTCAGGCAGCTGTGTGATGTAGATGTGGACCGACACCAGGTCCAGGGTGTCCTGATCCTCCACCTCCCGGATGATTTCGGACACCCACTCAAACTGGCGCTGCGTACGTGTTACCCAGATGAAGTACACCTGCAGAAAAGACAAACAGGCAGGCAGAGAGACAGACAGTCAGAGACACCAACATGCAGACCGAGAGACATGCAGGCAGACTGAGAGACAGACAGACAGGCAGGGAAACAGAAGGCAGACAGACAGAGACAGGTAGGTAGACAGAGACATACAGACAGGTCGACTAAGAAACAGTCAGACAGAGACACCGATATGCAGACCGAGAGACAGACAGGCAAGCAGACATAGACAGACAGGCAGGCCAACAGACAGACAGATATGCAGACCCAGAGACAGCATACAAATGTAGAGGAAAAAAGAAAATAAATATATTGATACTAGCTTTGCATCATGCTTGGGTTGGACAGCAAACTTACTTTTTTACACTGGATCTTGCACTTGACAGAGGACTTGAAAACCAGGTCCTTGAGTATGGAGGCGAACGGGGTGACTCCAATCCCTCCGCCAACCAGAACAGACACCTCGAAGTTGGTCCAATCCTGGTGGCCCTCACCAAAAGGCCCGTCCAGGTACAGCTGTGGAATGAGAGTAAAAACATATGATAGATAGGGCCAGGAGTGTGGAGAGGGCAAATGTACAATATGAAAACTACAACCTACCCTACCTCACTCAAACAAGTACGCTGACTTTCGCTGAAAGTCGGTAAACCGCCAAGGATGCTTTTCTCCTGTTATTTTACCAGGCAAGTACAACTTAACTACTTGGTAAAGACCTAGCATTTATTTGGCTTAACAAACTTGTTGAGGGATAGAATGACAGATTGTTCAGCTTGTGGATTAGAACCTTTTGTAGACTGGCTTCATTACCAAGCCACCCATGTTCCCTCTAAACTGCGTGTGTTCAAGTTCTCTCCAGATCTGCGGCTCAAAAGAAATGTCAAACTGTGCAGATCACATAATTAAACTTGGGTTTTACCAATTCATTTGTATTAGAGGAAAGATACATGTTTTTTTAGGCAGAGCAAGAGCACATGAATATAAATATGAGTCTTGAAACCTACAGAGACATGTGCACCACAGCCAATCAGCATTGCGTATTCGGTATTGCATTCGCTTTATCGCACAGTTGTGATGAAAAGAGAGCTGAGCCGGAAGGCAAAGCTCTTGATATACTGGTAAAATGTTTTTCCTATCCTCACCTATGGTCATGAAGGCTGGGTCCTGACCGAGAGAACTAAATCGAGTGGCTGAATGTAGTTTTCTCAAAAGGGTGGCTGGTGTCTCCCTTAGAGATTAGGAGCTCGAAGTAGAGCCGCTGCTCCTTTGCATTGAAAGGAGCTAGTTGAGGTGGTTCGGGCATCTGGTAAGGATGCCCCCAGGACGTCTCCCTAACGTGGTGTTCCAGGCACGTCCACCTGGGAGGAGATCTCGGGGTAGGCCCAGGACTAGGTGGAGAGATTATATTTCGACACTGGCCTGAGAACGCCTCGGGATCCCCCAGTCAGAGCTGGCAAATGTAGCTCGGGAAAGGGAAGTTTGGGGTCCCTGTTGGAGCTTCTGCCCCCGCGATCCGATTACGGATAAGCAGATGAATGATGAATGAATGAATTCATTGACACAAGAGATATTCTGACTACATTACATGTAGGAGCTTGATAACGTTCTTGACCACTAGTTAAACAATTCTCTCTCCATGCCTTGGGAAATGTTTCCTGTTTCTCCAGGTTGTCGGGGTCATACGCCTCTCGGAGTTGGCTGGTCCACGGTCCGACCGCACGGATGTGCAGGCTGAGGGTCTCCTGGTGAGGCGCGGATGTCAGCGTGAATGGGTGATACTCGTCCGTGCCAAGCGCCAGGCATGCCACCCTCACCCACTGGCCGGACCGGTATGCAAAACCCTGGGGGCGCTTGAACTCCAGGAACGTCACACCTGCAGAGGGATGGATGAGGGGGGAGTGAGAGACCGGCGGGGGAGAGAGGAAGAGACAGAAGGGGGAGAGGAAGAGACAGAAGGGGGAGAGAGGTAGAGACAGAAGGGACGAGAGGAAGAGGGAGGAAGGGGAGAGTTGAAGGGAGAGGAGGGGGGATGCGGAAGAGGGAGTAGGGGAGAGAGTGACAGGAGGGGGAGAGAGGAAGCAACAGGAGGGGGAGAGAGGAAGCAACAGGAGGGGGAGAGAGGAAGCAACAGGAGGGGGAGAGAGAAAGCAACAGGAGGGGGAGAGAGGAAGCAACAGGAGGGGGAGAGAGGAAGCAACAGGAGG
>JACXGJ010014705.1:0-14452 GCA_016801105.1 Esox niger
CCGGCTGCGGCTCCCGGGCAGCGGGTGGCGCCGGCTGCGGCTCCCGGGCAGCGGGTGGCGCCGGCTGCGGCTCCCGGGCAGCCTGGAGTTCCCAGATGCGCTCCCACTCCCTGATGGCCATGCGCATGACGTCCTCCATGCTCCCATACTGCACCCCCCCAAAAAAATCTTGGGGCTGCTCTTTGGCCTGATTGCGCCTATTCCTCCTCCTTTTCCTTCGGGGTTTCCGCTGTGCCGGTAAAGGGACTGGAAGGTATGGGTATAAGGGCTCCTCTTCTTCCGAGTCCCCTTCAGCCCAGGAGGGCAGGGGTTGACGGTAGGGGGGTTCCTCCTAGGTGTCACTGTCCGGCCAACCGAGGAGTTCCCCTACCGTCCAACTTTGCCTCGCGTATTCTTGGTCCTTTCGGTGAGTCATTCTATCATAATTCCTGGTAATGGTTGAGGACGGACCAGGCGCAGGCAAAGGTTTGCAGTTTGGTATAGTCTTTAATGAAACACAAAACAAACAGAACAGAAAACCGAGTGTAGAGGCAAACTGCTAAATGAAATTCAATATATGAAAAACACTCACCACACACAGCGGATGACACGAAACAATGACTCACAACTGAGGGGAGCAGAGGAGGAACATTTAAACACATACTAATTGGATGATTGGGACCTGGTGTGAACAATGAATGACAAGACAAGACCAATGGGACCGGGATGAGTTCATGGCTGTTGGTAAACCGGAGAATGCGGGAGATGGCGGACCAATCAGTTACCTCACCGTCACAGGTTCCTGTCCCTGGATTTCTGCGGGACTGTCTGATCTTGTCTGTTGCCTGCAAATTTTCATTAACACCTTTCATGAGCCTGTCTCTTTTTTCATGGGCCATTCTCACATCAGGTTCCAGATGGTTGTTTTGCAATAGATCATCTATTTCTGTGATTGTTATCAGGGAATGCTGTTTCCCAACGTCTATTCAGGTCTATAAGTGGAACAGAGCTTTGTCTGGGCACTTTAGTACTCTTTTCTTTGATAGTCATTTTGCCTTCTATTCATACTTGCACTGTCTTCACTTTCATTAGCTTCATCACTTTCATATATGGTTTCTCTTTGCTTGCTTTCCCTCTTGGTGTCCACATACTGTTCTTCTGTAGATTCTTGGGAGGTAGTAGGTGTTAAGGGCTTCACCTTACGTTTTGCTCCCACACCGGAAGGGAATGTGACGCATCCTTCTGCATATTGATCTCTTGGTTCACTGTGGTCTGCAGCTGCTGGAAATCCTCATGTCCCATAGGCTGTAGGCTCTACCTGAGTTGCTGTTGGGCCAGTAGTTTCATTGGATGCTTCCATCTTTCCTTCGAATATCATCTGTCCTTCCAGATGCACTGTTGCACCTTCAGTGTCACTTGTTGACAGTGTGGGGTATAATTCTGACAGGGATGGATAAATACGCAACAAAGCTTACATCAGGTATGGGCTGTTGATGGGATATCAATGTTTGAGGTATTTAATTTGTTATCATTCTTAATTGTCTTCCAATTGTTCAGCTGGTTATCTGACTTCCATATCTGAAGGAGTGTTTTGCTAGTAACAGTAGTTGTTTTATATCTGGATTTCTTGTTCTGTAGTCTTCTAGTGTCTGTTGAACTGTTCAAGTGTAGCTTCGACAGGCTGCCAGCAGATGGCCATGGGTGTCTTTAGTCCACTTTTCCCACTTCTCACTAAGATATTTTAAATCTTTAGCAAAGGCAGGGTATTTACACATCAAAAGTTCGAGGGGTGTCTTGTCCTCAGGGGCCGTCCCATACTCTTCTATATTAGACATGTTTTGGGAGGAGCTTTGAGTTCTTGGTATTTCCCCCTAGATTCTCTGGGCAGCCTTCTAGTTCAACTACCTGTTCACTCACACACTCACTCAGTCCACAACCCCGTCCACCTAGCCTATCCTATGTCACAGCTATTTTTATTCTCCACCTCAGGGCTTTACACTGTGGACAATATTCAGTCACAATAAAACACCCAGTCCCACACTTTCTAACTTGCTTCGATTAAATATTTTACTCCTCTATACTCAGCTCAGAGTGGACAATCAAAACCTATTCAATAATGATTACACACTTTATACATACATACAAATAATAGGCCAAATGATAGACCAAAAGTATTTCAAACATATAACTTTCAATTCTGTTACATTTCACAAAGTCATTCATTATTCACTGATCCATTCCAATATTTTTCAATTTTAGTGTCAACGACCATTAACAACTTTCGTTCTCCCTAAACAATGCCGGCATTTCCACACTCCATGCACACACGCATGCACGCACACACCCAAAACCTTTTTATTTTTTTTCTCTTTGTCAGTCAATCCCACACAGCCTGGGATTTTTCTTTAAGGGGCGTACAAATTGCAGTTGAGTTTGCCAAACAAACAAAGGTACCGTTTATTAAAAATTACATTTTAAATGAGTACAACAGTGCATCTTATTCTAGGAACATCAGTCATGACATTACACAAAAGAGGACAACATTACGATTAACACAAACAGAATAGCTCCAGTGGCTCAGAGGCCACCTCACACACACACGAACAAAGGGTATATGTAGCTACAGTTCTACTCTTGTTTTTTTAATTTCATTTATTTTGTCTACATCAACCTGTTAGAGCGAACTGTAACAATCTGACAGTTTTATTATGAAATACATTAGCATTGGATTCCTACAGAATGACTCTCCCGAGAAGGGCGTAATGTCCGATCCTCCCCGTCGATGGGCAGAAGATAACCCACTCTAACTCAGATCTTTTGGTAAATATGTGTCTGCTTTACCTTGTCATAAGTGAGCTCAGTAGTCGGAAACCTTCTGTCCGTCGGCGCAGTCAGTCAAACCAGAAACAACTATTTTCAACCAGACTAGATTCGAGCAACACTGTGTCGGTCGCACCTGTCCTATTCATACTTCATTGGTCTATAATGTGAATCTTTTTTAACCAGAGCATGTCTATATAAGCCTGGTTACAATATGCCCAACAACACTTTAACACACCTCGCAGCTTCTGGCACACTAATTTGGAGTGACAAGACCAAACTATAGCTTTATCATCACAACCATAAGCGCTATGTCTGGAGAGGTGTCAACAAGGCCTGTAGTGAAAATACCATCCCCACTGTGAAGCATGGTGGTGGCTCATTAATGTTTTGGGTGTGTGTAAGCTCTAAAGTCACAGGGAATCTTGTGAAAATGTATGGCAAAATTAATGCAGCATGTTATCAGAAAATACTGGCAGACAATTTGCATTATTCTGCACAAAAGCTTTGCATGGGATGCTCTTGGACTTTGCAGCATGACAATGATTCCATTGCAAAAGACTGCACGCTGTCATTGATGCTAAAGTTAGCAATACACAGTATAAAGAACTAAGGGTATCCAGACTTTTGACCAGGGGTCAGTAAATCTTTTTTCTTTGTTGCCGTGTTTTGTTTTTTGATTGGACCATTCTGTTACAGTTGAATGTGCGTCGCATATATAAAAGACATGTTTTGCCTGCTCACTTATGTTTTCCTTACAAATGGTACATATATTACCAATTCCTCCAAGGGTATGCAAACTTTTGAGCACAGCAGTAATAAATAGAAAGTGTAAATGCATCATTAGTGTAATCCAACAGCCACAATTTCATTAGAAGCTAAAATTGTTTACAGCAACACTTTATAGCTTCAGTACATGGAAAATCTATCATTTTAAATATGGGTTGACCAGAATAATGAAGGATCACAACTTTAACAGTGGCCTCAATGTAATGTATACGGGGAGGTGGAAGCAAATGCTATGTGGAAGGAGCTTTTAATAAGGACCAAAAAGACTATACGCAACAAAACAACAATGATTGACAAAGACCGAGAGAAAACGCCTGAACTAAATATACAGACTAACAAGCAAATTAGAAACAGATGAGGGCTAATCACAGGTGAAAGGAAAAAACGGATTAACTGAGATGGCAGCTCCACCTGAGTAGTTGAAAGAGAAATTACTGAGAATGAACGCAGGGACAGGAGCAGGGGGGGTGGAAGGGGCAACAAGAAACCATCCTCTAACCACTCTGGTGGTGGTGGCTACTCTTGTGCCCCCTCTGTCTCTGACCCCCTGGGTGGGTCCCGTTCAGGTTCCCATAGCCCCTCCAAATAAATATTTGGGCTAGAGCAAGGTCTGCAGAAGCAACAGGCCGCGGAGCAGGGTTGGAGCGCCACATGGCCAGCCTTCTGCGTGGCCAGACCACACAGACTTGGGGAGGCTGATGAACAGGGCATGGAATATGTCAGGTAGGACTCAATGGGGCTTGTTGCCGTCACTGGCGTCGCCGTGGTTTTAACTGGGCAGGGCTCTGTGGAGGCCACTGGGATGGCCAGCGCTCTAGTAGGTGACGGTAGGGGTCCTCCTGCTTGGAGTCTGAATTCGGCCATCCAAGGAGTTCCCCTACTGTCATTCTCTGCTGCCTCCATTGATTTGGGTTGATCATTCTATCACGTTTACTGGGAGGCGGAGGCAAATGCAGGGTCAATGAATAAACTTTTATGAAACCGAGTAACGTGAACTACAGATACAATAAGATTATACATCTAAGCACAGGATGGGAGAATACAAAAATTATTGACAAGAACACAGAGAAAATGCCTGAACTAAAAACACATACTAAAAATGAAAACAGAAAGGTGAGGGCTAAACATAAGCAAAAGGAATAAACTGATCAACTGAACTAAGAGAAAAGACCAAACAAGGACATGACAAACCAAGAACACAAACTGTCCCCTCCGGCTGGGACTCTACCAGTAATCACCTTGCAGGTGACATTTCTTAACAACCTGTTTTAAAATACTTTTTTTTTTTTATTAAACAAGTACAATGGATATAAAATGTCTACTCACCCCCTGTTAAAATGACAGTTTTTTGTGATGTAAAAGAATGAGACAATGAGGAATCATGTCATAACCTTTTCCACTTTGAATGTGACCTAGAATGTCAACAATTCTTTGGAATTACAAACTGAAATCTTTGAAGGGGCAAAATGAAAAGTCTAAACAATAACCTGATTGCATAAGTGTGCACACCGTCTTATGTGTCTGTATTCAGAATGTACCAATCACATTCAAACTCATGTTAAATAAAGTCATTACACACCTGCCATCATTTAAAGTGACTGATTAATTACAAATAAAGTTCAACTGTTCTAGCAGGACTTTCCTGACATTTTCTTAATTGCATCTCAGAGCAAAAGCCATGGGCCCACAGAGAGCTTCCAAAGCATTAGAGGGATCTCATTGTTGAACGATAACAGTCAGAAGGGTACAAAATAATTTCCAAAGCATTAGATATACCATGATACACATCGACGACAGTCATCATCAAGTGGAGAAAATATGGCACAACAGAGACATTAGCAAGAACTAGAGGGTCCCTCCAAAATTGATGAAAATGGATCAGGGAGGCTTCAAAGAGGCCTACAGTGGCATTAATGGAGCTGCAGGAATTTCTGGCAAGTACTGGCTGTGTGCTACATGTGACAACTCTCACGTATTATTCATATGAATGGGGTATGGTGGCAAGACGGAAGCCTTTTCTTACAAAGTAAGAACTCAAGCCTGGCTGAAGTTTGCAAAAATAAACATCAAGTCTACCTAAAGCATGTGGGAAAATGTGTTATGGTCTGATGAAACCAAGTTTGAACTTTTTGGCCGTAATTGGAAAAAAGAATGTTTGGTACAAAAACAACACTGCACATCACCCAAAGATCACCATACCCACAGTCAAGCATGGTGGTGGTAGCATCATGCTTTGGGGTTATTTTTCTTTAACTGGAACCAGGACCTCAGTCAGGGTGGCGGGAATTATGAACAGTTCCAAATACCAGGCAATTTTAGCACAAAACCTTTAGGTGTTAGACTGCTTATGAGAAAGTTTATCTTTCAGAACGACAATGACTCAAAGCACCAATCCAAATCCACAAAAGCATGGAATCACCATAAGTAGATTAACATTTTGGAATGGCCCAACCAGAGCCCAGACCTGAATCCAATTGAACATCTGTGGGATGAACTGAGGAGGGTTGTGTACAGGATATGTCCTCGCAATCTGTCAGATTTGGAGCGGTTTTGCAAAGAGTGGGCAAAGATTTGCCATGCCCATAGACTTCTACCCAAAAAGACTGAGTGCTGTAATAAAATCAAAAGGTGCTTCAACGAAGTATTAGTTTAAGGATGTGCACATTTATGCAACCAGGTTATTGTGAGTTTTGTATATTTAATTCCCCCCCACAAAGATTTCAGTTTGTTTTTCAATTGAATTGTTCATGTAATAGACTAAAGGTGGAAAGTTTCTGACATGATTTATCTGTCTCATTTATTTTACATCACAAACACCTGACATTTTAACAGGCTGTGTAGACTTTTTATATTTACTGTAAGTGGTGGCATGGTTAGAGTATTAGGACCAGTAATTAAATGTTCTAAGATCAAATTACTGAACTGAAAAGATGGAAAACTTGCTTTTTTCAACAAATAATATTATTATGCATTTTACAAATACACGTTACACATACATCAGGGGTGTCCAAACCATTCCACGGAGGGCCGTGTGTCTGTGAGTTTTTGGTTTTTCCTATGAATTGGTTCGCAGTTCCCACTTAAACGACCAGGTGAAAGTAGAAACTAACCACATAGTAACCTAATTAGTCAATCAAGTACAAGGAGAGAGCGGAAACCTGCAGACCCACGGCCCTCTGTGGAATAGTTTGGACATCCCTGACATACATAAAACACTTAATGTACATTTAGGGATCAATTTAATCCAACCAACATTGCAGTATTCCAGGCATTCTCAGAATTCTTTAGAATTTGTAAAACCAACTTATTCAGTTTGTCAAGCAATCATGAGTATTTGGGATTTTTAAATCTGGGTGCCAGTATAGAGTTAAATAACTCACATTGTCCTGAAAAAAAAAACTGTTACCAGGGCATTGTACCTTGCAGGTATGCTTTTACTTTTCTAAGAACTGTGTAGGCAAGGAATGAACATGGTCTGTAAAGTTATTGTAGCGACACAGACTTGGAGACAGCTATCCAGATAAAAATCTTAAACATCACGTCATTTCTATTCTCCATAGATACCCTATGACCAGTAGTCATTGTAGTGAGACTAGGTAGTGAGATATTCTACTTATCTAAATACTTTATCTGATATTTAGCTTTTTTTGTAGACTTGAACTTTCTCAACATTCCATTCTTTAAGAAGTAAGAGCACAGAGAATTATTTTGAATGGGCATAGCAGGATCCAGTAGGATTCCACTAGCTTGGACTTGACTCTGCCCACCCTTTTTTGTTAGACCCCCATTAGAAACTACAGTTTCTGGCCTATTCAGTGCACTTGGAAAGTATAAATATTTTCTAGATTTTGTTACCTTAAAATTGATTAAATTGATTTCCTTCTCACCAACCAACACACTACTCTGTATTGATTTAGCAAGAACAGGTTTTAAGACACTTTAATCTCTGACTGTGTTACTCAAGGACATACAGACTTGCCCTGAATCCTCTCTTGCATAGTTTTGGCTGTGTGCTTATGGTTGCTGTCCAGTTGAAAGGAGAATCACTGTCTCAGTCTGAGCCATATATTGAATTAATCGAGACCCGATGTGTGATTAATGTGTTTTTTATATTAAATAAAAAAGACCAACTATGTACCTAATTACTAGGTACCAAACCAAAAAGCCCAGAAGACGTAGCAGCATAACAAGATACTATTATTTTTTTGTCTGAGGATCTGGACGAATGTTTCCCATAACCGTGATGTCCACTCCAAATGGGTCTGTAGAAGGCAAGTAAAGCTGAATATGAACAGAGAAGTGCAGAGCCAAGCACATTGCAAGATCCTATTGGCCAATACTGGTGTGTTCTAGCATGTTTCTCTTACGAAACACCTACTCTGTAATTTTTCCCAACGTTTTTTTTGCCCATTTTGCTCTGCGATCATTCAAAGCAATGCATTTATTTGAAACTTTAAAAGGAAGAAGTAGAAAACAAGCTTGTTTCTAACATTCTACTTCTGGAGAAAAACTGATGTTATCGAAATTTGATGTTGATTAGATTAGTAGAACCTGCCCACTGCCATCTCAGTCCATTAGCTTCCATCATGTCTACCTGAGATACTGAGGGAGGTGGTGCGGGAGTATGGGGTGAGGAGGTCCCTTCTTAAGACTATCCGATCCATGTACGTCCAAAGTGAGAGCTGTATTCGGGTTCTCTGTAGAAAGTTGGACTCGTTCCAGGTGGGGGTTGGCCTCTACCAGGGCTGCGCATTGTCACCAATCCTGTTTGTATCATTTATGGACAGGATATCAAGGCGTAGTCAGGGTGGGGAGGGGTTACAGTTCGGTGGGCTGTGGATCTGATCGCTGCTTTTTGCAGATTATGTGGTCTTGATAGCATCATCGGTCTGTGACCTCCAACACTCACTGGAACGGTTTGCAGCCGAGTGCGAAGCGGTTGGGATGAGGATTAGCACCTGAGGCCATGGTTCTCAGCAGGAAACCGATGGAGCGCCGCCTCTGGGTAGGGAATGAGGCGTTACCCCAATTAAAGGAG
The DNA here is from genome assembly GCA_016801105.1 of Esox niger. NCBI lineage: Eukaryota > Metazoa > Chordata > Actinopteri > Esociformes > Esocidae > Esox > Esox niger. Next base: position 8,627 of record JACXGJ010014705.1, read on the forward strand.
TTCAGGTATCTGAGGGAAAAATGGAGTGGGAGATTGGCCGTTGAACCGGAGCAGCTGGTGTGGTATTGCATTCGCTTTACCCCACCGTTGTGATGAAAAGAGAGCTGAGCCGGAAGGCGAAACTCTCGATATAGCAGTTAATTTTCATTCCTACCCTCACCTATGGTCATGAAGGCTGGGTCATGACCAAAAGAATTAGATTGCGGGTACAAGCAGCTGAAATGAGTTTTCTCAGAAGGTAGGCTGGCATCTCCCTTAGAGATGGGTTGAGAAGCTCAGTTTTCCGTGAGGATCTCGGAGCAGGGCCGCTGCTCCTTTGCATTGAAATGAGCCAGTTGACGTGGTTCAGGCATCTGGCAAGGATGCCCCCAGGATGCCTCCCTAGGGAGGTGTTCCAGGCATGTCCAGCTGGGAGGAGACCTCGGGGTATGCCCAGGATTAGGTGGAGAGATTATATTTCGACAATGGCCTGGGAACGCCTCAGGACCCCCAGTCAGAGCTGGCGAATTTAGCTCAAGAAAGGGAAGTTTGGGGTCCCCTGCTGGAGCTGCTGCCCTTGTGACCCAATAACGGATAAGCGGATGAAGATGAAGAAGACAGGTCTACCTGATGCTTCAGAATAATACAGTTGTGCTCATAATTTTGCATACACTGGCAGCCATTTTGGAATTCATTTTGAAAATATGACTGATCATGCAAAAAAATGTATTTAAGGTGAGAGAAAGTAGGCTTGAGAAACTTAACAACAACTAACTAACTCTCAGCAGAGGTGTATAGATAGGACACGTCCTGTCTATGCCTCCTGCTAGGAGTTGCCCATGTAACTGTCACAGGCTTGAGGGATAGGACCATTGACCATATGTTGGAACAACCCATACAAGGGTCATTTAAGCCTTTCTTATTGGAGGGTATTTGGCTGGGTTTGAACCTAGGCCGCCTCCCTTTATAAGTACTGTGGAACTTCCTGTATTCTTTGGAGAAGCACAAAGGAGAGAGAGAGAGAGGGAACTATGACCTGTTAACATCAACGTCTCATGCTGAATAAAGATGGCTCTCCCCTGACTTTTGGTTGCATAACTTTTCGTTCTTGGACATCAGAACAGGAAGCTAACAAAGGATAGTGATCATATTAAGCCATTTATTATCACATAGTTGTAAGGCTCCGTAATGATAACAAAAATCACCCAAATGGCCCTGATAAAAGGTTTACATACCCTTGAATGTCTGGCCTTGTTACAGACACACAAGGTGACACACAGGTGAAAAGGGCAATTAAAGCTGCAATTCCCACACCTGTGGCTTTTTAAATTGCAAATAGTGTCTGCATATAAATACTCAATGAGTCTGTTAGCTCTCACGTGGATGCACTGAGCCGGCTAGATAATGAGCCATGGGGAGCAGAAAAGAACAGAAAAAAAACCTGTGTAACAAGATAATGGAACTTTATAAAGATGGAAAAGTATATACAAAGATATCCAAAGCCTGTAATATTCAATCACTTATTATGAAGTGGAGAACCAAGACAATGGCAGGAAGACCAAGAAAGATTTCAGCCAAAACTGCCTGAAGAATGCAGGATACATAGAAAATCCTGAAGGTAACCTCAGGAGGAATACAGGCTGCCCTGGAAAAAGGCAGTGTGGTTGTTTCAAGGAGCACAATACGATGATACTTGAGCAAAAATTTGTTGCATGGTCGAGTTGCCAGAAAGAAGCCTCTAATGCCACAAAAAAGTCCAGTTACAATATGCCCGACGACACCTTGACACGCCTCACAGCCTCTGGCACACTGAAATTTGGAGTGTGTGATAGAAATTTGAAATTGTGAAGCAATATAATGATTCAATGTTATTATTTTATATTACATTGGCATTTATGAGTTTATATTCATTTCTATGGTGGTTTCATTTAGTATGCTGTGACCAAGGTCAATGAGTAATTAACAGAGCTCTGGGTTCTCTGTTTATCTGTTGAAGAGATCAGCTTGACTAGAGAATGACTTGGCATCTGTTCTTTGTTCAATGTGTGACAACTTTGAGTTGGGAGCGTGGTCAGTGAAGATTCTACAAAGACACCTGTTGTACCTAAATACTTTGATTACTCGGACTGCGGTCATACTAGGTGGCCGTATATAGATTATCCCATGCGCATGTAAAAATAAACAACTTTTATAGAACTTTGGACTCAAGATCGATAATTTTTCTTTAACAAGTGATGAGACCAAAAGACCAAAATGGCGATTTGAAGAATTTCTTCACCTTCACCTCCCCAACAATTGCATTATTGACCCACCATTATCAAATGTACAGATTGCTGCACTTTAGTACACTTTCATTTTGGTAGCAGTGTAAGGGGATATATTCTCCACCAGGCATAACTATGTACACATGCCCAAATTTCGGCAGGGATTTCAGTTTTTAATTATGTAAATTATGAGTCACAAGTGCCTAAGACTTGCAGTGTGTTCGCATACCTATGTTATTCATTTTTTTGTGAGGTTATCTAAACACTCACGGTCTGTAAAAGTAGAAAAGTTTACGAGCTTGTGCACTAGCTCCATAGAATTCGCAGTGTTAGCTGCAATGTTTTAACAATGTTTTGCCTGCCTGTATGTCAGTGTAACCACAAGACTGAAAACTGTGAATAGACCACATTTTAATTGTCAGACTAACATTTTTTATTGGGATCTCAGGGATTGCACTAGATTGGTTCAAGTTGTATCTGTCAAATAGAATATTTGTAGTGTTCATTTAACAATTGTCTTTCTCTTTGCCTGCCAATGTAGTGTTCCACAGGGTTCCATTTTGGGGCAAATACAGTTCTCGCTCTGTATATGCTTCCATTAGGTAGGTTAATTCGATTCTTTGAGATTTGTGTTGGCGCGAACATCATGCTGTAGGTTTGCTTCTCAGCAGCATAGACTGGAAGACTGGAGAAAATTGTAAAAATGAACGGAGGAAAATACTGAGGTCCTTGGAAGAAACTGATACATAGCCCACATTACTTCAGCCTACCACCCAAAAGCCGCCCAAAGCACACATCCTAGAAAATGCTGGAGTGGCTTCAGGAGTCTGTAAATATCCTTGAGTGGATTTGAACCCTATCGAAAAATGTTCAGGAAACCAAAATATCACAATTCACTGATGCTTCTCATCCAGTCTGATAGATCTTAAGAGGATCTGCATGGAATAATTGAAAAACCTGCCCAAATCTAGGTTTACACAGCTGGTAAAGGCATACTCAATGAGACTAAAAGCTGTGATTGTTACAAATGCACTTCTACAAAGGACTGAAAAAAAGGGTCTAAATACTTAAGTACATGAGATATTATAATTTTTTATCAACTGGCACTAATGTCTAAAAACGCATTTCACATTGTTGTTAGGGGTATTGTGTATTTTGATGGCAATTCTTTTTTAAATCAATTACAAGTTGTCAGTAACACAACAAAGGTGTCTGAAAACTTTCCTTAGCCACTATTCGAAAATTGTTGTTTGCAAATAGTCGTTTCCAGGATGAGAGCCTGCTAAATTAATAAAATAAAAATGTAAATGATGAAATAGGCATCACCAACATGTGTAGGTGTGCACCAATAGCAAATGGGCAAGAAAAAGAATGGGGAATCTGAAATCCAAAATAAGTACTGGCCATTAAAGAACTGCAACTTTATTAAGTTTGGATAACAACAGTTTAACTCACAGAGGTACAAGGATTTACTTGCATTATGCAATTCACAATGTTATGGACTTACTACGGCATGCTTCCGTTCAGGTAAAAACACTGCTCATCTCAAAGGTAATTAGCTGCAATACCCAAATCTACCGGAGGTGAGGGAAAACATCCACGACAAAGGCAACAATGGATTGCCAAAATAATCCTAATGGTAAACACACTAGTATGAAAAAAATATTACTGACAATGAACAGAACATGATATACAGAATCCTTGAACAAGTAAAAAATAAAATATTACAAAAGAAAATCAGTTCTCCCCCTCAGGTTTTGTTTCCTTGGCCTTTCGTACTTCCTCCAGCTTCTTATCCTACAAAAACAATGCACAATAGGCTGATTACTCAGCAGGCAAGTTGAACAACATGCATAGAATTTTGATGCAACATCCTTCCCATTTACAGGAATGTATTCATGAAATGTTTAGTTTAAAAAAAATCCTTCGAGATGAAAACGAAAAAAGACAAACCTTCTCCTTAAATTTTTCATTAAGTGCTGCCATTCGTGCTGTGCGGTTCTCTTTGTTGGCTTCCATCTTCTGATTGAGCTTCTCTTCTGCTGTCTTGCTGAAGTTGTTGTTCTCCTCCATAGCTTTCTTTTGGACCTCTTTCTCGTGCTCTCTCTTCTCAGCTAAATGCTTCAGCACCTCTGCCTCATGACTCTAAACAAATTAGGATATTAAAAGTTACATAGTATGTTTGCGGTAACCATTAATAAGCAACAAAAAATGCATCTAGATTGTAACTTAACAACTCTTTGTCTAACTTGAATCATGACAGCTAGATGGGAGAATCATAACATGTTAAAGTCTGGGAGTTATTTACCAACTGGATCATTAAAATATTTAAGAAATCCCTTAAAAATGAATGGATGACAAAAAGGACAAAAAGCTCAAAGGTTCATACTTTTTAATGTATAGAAAAACAGTCAGAAAATGTAAGTAGAGTGGATGTGGCTCAATTCTCTTAGATATACAGCTCTGGAAAAAATGTATAGACCACTGCAAAATTATCAGTTGCTCAGGTTTTACTATTCATAGGCATGTGTTTGAGTAAAATGAAAATGTTGGTTTTATTCTATAAACTACTGACAAAATTACTCCCAAATTCCAAAAAAAACATTTGGAGTATTTACTGGTCAAAATAACCCAAAACATATGCATTCTTTTCAGACCTCAAATAATGCAAAGAAAACAAATTCATATACATTTTCAATACAATACAAAATTTTTAACTTTTGTTAAAGTTCAGAAATAAATATTTGGTGAATTACTCTGGTTTTTAAATCACAACTCTCATGCGTCGTGACATGCTCTCCACCAGTCTGTCACATTGCTGTTGGATGACAATGCCACTCCTGGCAAAAGAGTGGCAGGAGTGGGGTGCAGGTCTGGAGATTGGGCTGGCCATGACATGGTCTTGATCTGGTGGTCCTCCATCCACACCTTGATTTACCTGTTTGTGTGGCATGGAGCATTGTCCTGCTGGAAAAAACTATTCTCAGATTTGGAGAACATTGTCAGATCAGAAAAAAGCAGGTGTTCTTCCAGAATAACCTTGTTCTTGGCTTGATTCATGCATCCTTCACAAAGACAAATCTGCCTGATTCGAGCCTTGCTGAAGCATCCCAGATCATCACTTTGGTGAAATTTTCTTCCACCAAATTTCACAGTGGGTGCTAGACACTGGCTTGTAGTCCTCTCCAGGTCTAACCATTAGAGGACCTGGTGATGGGCAAAGCTGAAAATTTGACACGTCAGAGAAGGTGACCTTACTCCATTCCTCTACCGTCCAATCCTTAAGGTTTTTTGCAAACCTCAGCCTGGCTCTTCTTTGCTTCTCATTGATGAAGGGCTTTGTTCTAGCTTTGCACGGCCTCAGCCCTTTCCCTAGGAGCCTGTTGTGACGACTACGCCATCTGCAGCTCATCCTCCCCCTGCAGGAGGCGGACCTCGGCGCTCGACGTCACCGGCCTTCTAGCACCACCGCCCGTCATCAATCCATTGCACCTGTTGTCCTGTTTAGCGCACCTGTTTCTCATCTAGTCATTACCATTCCACATATATATGTATCCTCTGTTCCCCCTGTCTTTGCGTGTTA